>PVHX01004783.1:110107-121098 GCA_004024805.1 Geosciurus inauris | reverse complement strand
GTAATCCCAGCACTTAGGGAGGCTGAGACAGGAGAATTGCGAGTTCAAAGCCAGCCTCAGCAATGGCGAGGCACTAAGCAACTCAGTGAGACCCTGTCTCTACATAAAACACAAAATAGGGCTGGGGATGTGGCTCAGGGGTCGAGTGCCCCTGAGTTCAATCCCTGGTACCAAAAAAAAAAAAAAAAAAAAAAAAAAACATTAGAATTCCTCTAACATTCAGAGATCCAGACTCCACAGGATTCAAAAACTTGAGAGTTTATTTGGAGATTCTAGCAGGGGAGCACAGCTACTTGTAACACCCTCGACCAAAGAACAGTTCTCTTCTATTGGAGAAGGCCATCCTTAGACCCAGTGCACAGCTTTGAGAAGAAGGCACATGGAGCTCAGTGCGGGAGGAAGGAGACACCTTCCTACCCGGCCAGATCAGCCAAATCAACCCTGATGATCAATGGGGTGACAGATGTCACAGCCAGAGTGCCCTCATATGCCAGATTCCACAGATCTCAAAAACTTGGTATCTTCATCTTTTAATCTGCGAAGTGAACATTTTTAATAAGATCACATTATTTTTTCTGTGGGTGTTATAGCCCGACACATGGGATTATACTCCAACATAAATATTTTAGAAATGTGTTGCTTCCAGTTATACAGAAAAAAATGTACCACATTTCATCTACTTTCTAACATTATATCATTCTATATATCTATTTCTCTTATCTACATATCAATCCTATTTGAAACTGAACAACATTTGAATATTTACTATGTACTATACTAATGAAACTAAGTCTTTTGAAATTACATATTTTTAGCTGTCAAAAGAACCACAAAATCTAGGATAAGTTCTTTTACTAATATTATACTTCTCTAAACTTATTTATTCCTTTGAGAAACCTGTAAAACAAAAAAGCGATCACGCATAGTTTCAGTGCTATCAACTCATTACTATAGCCTTTTCAACAAAATTCATCTAAGCAGGAAGCAGATTTGGTAAACATAAAGAATTTTTTAGAGCATAAACTCTGGAGCCAGACCACTTAGGTCCATAGTAGCTTTGCTACTAATGAATGGTATAGGATTTTTTTTTATACAATGTGGTTTTTGACATAATTCATTTTATTTATTTATTGTGTGTTGCTATGGATGGAACCCAGTGCCTCACAGTGCTAAGCAAGCACCCATCACTGAACTACAACCCCAGCCCCGGGATAAGTTCTTAAGAAAAGTTATTTAACTTTCCTGGCCTCACTTACTTCATTGGTAAAATGTGAATAGTAACAGTGCCTTTCTCATAACTTGTTATAAGGATTGCCTAAGTTAATATCTGTAAAACTCTTAAAATAATGCCTGACACATAAAAAGCATGATGTGTATTATGGTTTAGAAATTAGGTATCCCCCAAAAGCTCATGTACAAGACAATGCAAGAAGTTTAGAGGTGAAATGATTGGATTATGACAGCCTTAACATAATCAGTATATCAATACCCTGATAGGGACTAACTAGGTGGTAACTGTAGGCAAGTTGCTGGAGTAGGTGGGTCCCTGGAGGTGTGCCTTTGGGGTATATATCCTGTCCTTATTGACCAGAGATGTCTCTCTGCTTCTTTGCTTCTTGGTGGCCATGTCCTGAGCCACTTTCCTCCTCCACACTCTTCTGCCATGATGTTCTGTCTTACCTTGGGCACAGAGCAGTGGAGGTGGTCACCTACAAACTGAGAACTCTGAAATAGAGAGGACCAAATAAACTTCTCCACTAAAACTGTTCATTAGGTCTATTGGTCACAGCTGCAGAAAAGCATAGGCTAAACAGAAAAGAAATCTGGTCTTGGGCTGGGGATATAGCTCAGTTCGTAGACTGCTTGCCTCGCATGCACAATGCTCTGGGTTCAATCCCCAGCACCACAAAAAAGAAAAGAAAAAAAAATCCGGTTTTCAGTGAAAATCAATCCACAAACTAGTTCCTATCAGATTTTTCTAAATGGCAAAATATTAGAACTATTAATGATAAGGTCCAAATAACAAGAGATTCCTATGAGAGATTAAATAAATTGGGCCTGTACCCCTGATAACCTCTGTCACCTGGCTTTTTTTTTTTGGGTACTGGAGATTGAACTCAGGGGCACTCAACCACTGAGCCACATCCCCAGCCCTATTTTGTGTTTTATGTAGAGACAGGGTCTCACTGAGTTGCTTAGCGCCTCGCCTTTGCTGAGGCTGGCTTCGATCTTGCGATTCTCCTGTCTCAGCCTCCCTAAGTGCTGGGATTACAGGCTTGCAGCACTGCGCCTGACTTGTCACCTGGCTTTGATTCCAAAACACTACACAAGAACTTTCCATCCAGGTCCTAAAGAAAATGTTTTCAAACTCCTGGGCTTATCATTAAATGTCAATCACCCTGTTATTTAGCAAATACAAAGAACTCATCAAAGTCACAAACACTCTCAGGAGATCCAACTGTGAGTCAATTCTATTAATAGCTAACATTTATAGAATGCTTTTTTAATGGGCCAGGCACTGCTCTAAGTACTTTTAACAATACTATCTTAATCCTTTCAAAATATCTATAAGATGAGTACTATTTAGTATCATCACCATTTTACAGATGAGAAACTGAGGTATAAAGATTAATTTGCCCAAAGTTATACATATCTAGTAAGTGACCAACCTGGGATTCAAGCTCAGGTGGGTTAACTTCAAAGCCAGAACACTCGAACCACAGCTGTATGCCTCATAATGGAACAGCACAGACAACACTTGTGATTTTAAAAGTAAAATGAGCTGAAAGTGTGTCATATGCCATGCTATAGTCACCAACAGCCAGGTAATGAGAAGATACTGAAAAGAAGGCAAGTGTTCTTTATCCATTCTCTTCTCTCAAGTCTTCCAAGTGAGTATGAGTTAATTCAAGTAAAGGTCTTTAAATAGTACCTGGCACATAGTAAGCACTCATTAAGTGTTAAGAGGTGGTACTGGTAAAAATAGTAGAGTATGCCTACTGACCCTGTCTCACTCTAATGGCTAGAACGGTTGCTATCTCTACCGTCTCTGCCCCTCGGTGATTTCAAGAAATGAACTGGGACAATAAATAAATGCAGTCTACCATCACAAACCTTAATCATGTTACCTGCACCTGACCACAAACACGAGCAAACTGCTTCATTCTTCAGTCCTCTTTTCTTGGTTTACAAAACCTGGAGTGGAGCCAGGAGAAAAGTAGAATAAAGCAGCTTTATAACCTCTTGACTAGGTGCCAAAAACAGAAGCAATATTTGTGAAAAGCAACCAAACCAATCTAAATATTGACTATTAGATGAAAACCAGCAAAAGATTCTAATGACAAAAGCTTGGTATAAGACTGAACATTTTCAAACTCATGATTCTAGATTCCTAGTTTTCATGTGCCTAGATCTGGTAAAGAACAGGGATGACAGGAACAGTATCAGGATAATAAGACCTCCTTCTCTTGATCGTTTACAATTTGTTAGGTTAAAAGCTTTACAGACAACTTAGCAAGTCTCTAAGCAAATAGTAAGACCCTGTCTCAAAAAGATTTTTTAAAGGTGGGGGAGGGGGACTGGAGATGTGGCTCAATGGTTAAGCACCCCTGGGTTCAATCCCCATTACAAAAACAAAAAACAAAAAACTTTACAGAATCAAAATCAAAGTACATTTCAGGAAAGAAAAACAAGCAAACAAACAAAACAAAAACCAGCAAATCCAAACATTTCAATCCCCAAAAGACAATACTGGAAAAAAACTAGCAGTCACTAGAATCTTTGAAAATGTAGGTATACTGTATTATTAAATTATCATAGCAACTAAGTAAATGAAGACCAACAGTTTAAGTGAAATACAATAAGACAAAATGCAATAGAAAATATTAGGAACTTGAGGTATACCTCAGTGGTAGAGCACTTGCCTAGCATGTGCAAGCCTGGGTTTGATCCCCAGTACCCAAAACAAAAAAATATACACATATTATAATGTACCACTAGTAGTAAAAAGACCACAAAACTTGTTTCAATTTTAAATACTAATATGTACATACGTGAGTATGAGTACTAACAACGTGAACTGCATGTTATAGTAAGCCACGTTCAAAAATCACTTTACCATAAACAAAAAACTGACCTGTCAAAAGAGTAGGAAAATGCCCACTTCAAACTATATACAAAGGTTTGGTGGTTCAATAAATTACAGTTTTATTTAAAAGCAAGCCTCTGAAAGAGAAAAAGGAAAACATCTGTGTATGAATCAATAGTTCAAAATTTAGTCCTAAACACCAAAAATTCCACATAATGTAAATTACCAACACTAAAAATATACTAACAGGAGGGCAGGGAGTATAGCTCAGTGGTAGAGCCCTTGCCTAGCATACATGAGGCCCTGGGTTTCATCAAATACACACACACACACACACACACACACTCCTAAAAGGAGATATGGAAATGAGATAAAGCAAAGACTTTCAACTGATCTATTTAATGGCCATCAAATATGAGAGAGGGCTATTCTCTGCAAAGCTCTAGTTCTCACTCCCGAGAACACTTAATCTGTCAGTATTATCTCATCACTGCTACCTAACATATAGCCAAGGAAGACCAAGAAAAAGCAGATTTGAAATTTTCTGCTTTAAATTATCACAGATGTTCCCTAAATTTGACATCTTTAAATGTAAGAGAGAAAAATTCAGTAAAGTACCAACACAATTATTACTAGGGTGTTTTTTATAAGACATTTATGTACTATTTTTTCATCCTAAAATGTTCTCTAAAGTCTGACATATTCCAAGAAAAAAATTCATACACACATATTTTAGATTATGCTGTCAGCAGAGCAAGATTATCATATTTACATCATAGATCTAGTCAGAAAACATTAACATCATTGTGCTAAATTAAAGTTTCCTCTTATTTTGAAAGGAGGGAAGTAACAGATGAGGCTGACCTAAATCATCTTTTAGTATAAAAACTAAAGCATAAAGAATGATTCCACCTAAGAGCTAATCATTCTAAAAGTGCTGATCACAACAAACTACCAATTTTCCTAAACTCAGTAACTGCTACATTATTAAATTTCACATGAAAGAAAACTATTAAAAATGTAAGACAGGGCTGGGATTGTAGCTCAGCGGTAGAGCGCTTGCCTCACATGCGTGAGGCTCTGGGTTCGATCCTCAGCACCACATACAAAGCAATAAAATAAAGACATTGTGTCCATCAACAACTAAAAAATATTTAAAAAAAAAAATGTAAGACAAAATATTATCAAACCCTCTTATAAAAGAGAATTTATTTGAACCAAAAGTTGAATGTTTAAGCAAAGATAAATGACATCTAAATCCCAACAAGTCACCATAGCAAAGGTTACTCTTTTCACTTTTCATAACATCCAAGGGGGGAAAAAAATCAAGACAAAAGCTACTATTAAAAAATGTGGGGGTTAGGGTTATGGCTCAGTGATAGCGTGCTCGCCTAGCACGCGTCAGGCACTGGGTTCGATCCTCAGCACCACATAAAAATAAAATAAAGATAATCTGTCCACCTACAACTAAAAAATTAATATTAAAAAATGTGCATTTAATTAATATGTCTGAATTAATAAGATAAATTAACAAAGAATTAAAATAAGTAGTATTTCTAATCACGTATTACTTCTTTTTTAAAAATATTGTTTTAGTTGTTGACGGATCTTTATTTTATTCATTTATTATTTATATGTGGTGCTGAGGATGGAACCCAGCGCCTCACACATGCTAGGCAAGCGCTCTACCACTGAGCTACAGCCCCAGCCCCAAGTGTTACTTCTCACTAGAATTATAATTTTTCTGTTAACCAGATTCCATGATTCTCCTCTTCAAAATATTTGGAAAAATAATGTATCATTATCTGAGTACAAGACTAATATAAAATCATATTCTTCCCCCAGATAGCAATTAAAATATTTTCATTTGGAATAATAAAGGTACAAAAGAATACAACAATATCATTATATTCTAAATGGGCATTATTTGCATTTTTCAGTTTAAAGAGGAAAAGTTCTCTTTTCTACAGTAAAAATAAAAACACTATTACACTAATTAAAGATATTTCTACATTTTACTATATTTAGGATATGGTAGTCCTAAAAAGATGGTGTAATTAAATCTTGCACAAATTTTCAAATCTGGAAATGAGACCAGAGGTAAGTCATTTCAGTCTTCTGTTATCATACTCAAAAGTTGTTAAATTCATTTGGGAAAATGTTAAGATTTTAGCATTTAAAGACTATTATACATTTAATACTCTGCAGATCAAACAGAGTAAAAACATAAATATATGTGTACACAAACATGTATATATGAAAACTTCAAGGGGGCCTTTTATTAAAAACACTGGCTTTTCACTGCATACTGTCCCAGCAACTCAGGAGGCTGAGGCAGGAGGATCACCTGTCTCAGCAATTTAGCAAGGTCCTAAGCAAGTTAGTGAGCCCTGCCTCAAAATAAAAAATAAAAAAGGGATAGGAATGTGGCTCAGTAGTTGTGAAATATCCCTGGATCCAATCCCCAGAAGAAAAAAACAAAAGCAAAAGAACACTGCCCTTTCTCCAGGTAACTCCAAAGTAATTTCCATAAGACAATGATACCCAAAGGGGGAGAGATTTGATCAGTTTGCTTTCTAATATATGGTTTTTAAAATCTGAGAAATAGGGGCTGGGGCTGTAGCTCAGTGGGAGAGCGCTTGCCTTGCATGCGTGAGGCACTGGGTTCGATCCTCAGCACCACATAAAAATAAAATAAAGATATTCTGTCCACTTACAACTAAAAAATAAATATTTTAAAAATAAAAAAAATAAAATAAAATCTGAGAAATACAGGTAGTAAAGGATTTATAATTTGTCTTAAGTCGTCATTAATAAAAAGAGCAGGTAAAACCTTCCTCTGGGGCTGGGTCTGTAGCTCAGTGGTAGAGCACTTGCCTAGCATGCGTGAGACACTGGGCTCGATCCTCAGCACCACATATAAATAATAAATGAATAAAATGAAGATCCATGAACAACTAAACTATTTTTTTTAGAAACCTTACTCTAAGGTTTCCAACCAAAAGGAATATTCTTTTGTGTTTAAGAGAAATTTGATTTTCCTTAAACCTTAACCTATAAAGAAAAAACTGAAGCAGTAAACCCTTGTACAAAAAAAATAAGACTAAATTCAAATCTAAATTGTTATTTTGGGCAAGTTATATAACTTCCGTGTCTCAGTTTCTTCATATGTAAAATGAGGATAATAAAAATTGTACTTACTTCATAGGTGTAAGAATTAAAGAGTAGGGGCTGGGGTTGTGGCTCAGTGGTAGAACGCTTGCCTCATATGCGTGAGGTACTGAGTTCGATCCTCAGCACCACATAAAAATAAATAAATAAAATAAAGATATTGTGTCTATTTACAACTAACAAAAATATTTAAAAAAAAAGAATTAAAGAGTAAAATACATAGATAGGGCTGGGTATGTGGCTCAGTAACACAGAGCTTGCCTAGCTCACATGGGTGATGCCAATTGATCTCAGTACCACACACACTCAAGAAGAGTTAAAACAGGTAAACCAAGGGCTGGGGTTGTGGCGCAGTGGTAGCGTGCTCGCCTAGCACGCTGGAGGCACTGGGTTCGATCCTCAGCACCACATATAAATAATGAATAAAATAAAGATTCAACAACTAAAAAAAATTAAAAAAAAAAAGATGTTGTGTCCACCTACAACTAAAAAATAAATATTTTTTAAAAAAACAGGTAAACCAAAAATAGTTTCTTTTACTTTTTCACCACTATGAATTTTTACAGTTTAGCTGTAAAAAAGTTCCCCAGCAGGGCACAGTGGCACACGCCTATAATCCCAGCACTTTGGGAGGCTGAGACAGGAGAATCGCGAGTTCAAAGCCAGCCTCAGCAACGGCGAGGTGCTAAGCAACTCAGTGAGACCCTGTCTCTACATAAAACACAAAATAGGGCTGAGGATGTGGCTCGGTTGTCGAGTACCCCTGAGTTCAATCCCTGGTACCAAAAAAAAAAAGTTCCCCATATGGAAATTATTTAGTTGTACCTATAAAGAACGAACATGATTTTATATTAAGCTGTAATGCAGATTCACACAAGAACTTTAAAACCCACAAATGATGAAAAATCACGGCTTTCAAAGCAATAGAAAATCATAATATCTACCCTAAAAATTATATGCCATCATCACTACTAAAGAAGTGACACTTTCTTTGTTCCCCAGCACTGAAAAAAAAAAGTCACATTTTTTAGGATTATAATTCTTTTTTTTTTTTTTTTTTTTTTTTGCACCCAGGATTGAACCCAGGAGGAACTTAACCACTGAGCAACATCCCTAGCCCTTTTTATTTTTATTTTGAGACAGGGTCTAGCTAAATTGCTTAAGGCTGAACCTCCTGCCTTAGCCTCCGGAGTCGCTGGTATTACAAGCATGTACACTGTGTCTGGCTAGAATTTTACTTTAATTCTAATTATGTCTGTGTCCAACTAGTATTTTATTTTAATTCTAATTATATTAAGTATTTTATCTTATATTTAATTTCAAAATGTACAATAATGTCAAATTCAGAATTTAAATGTAAGCTGGGTGTGGTAGCAAACTCTGTAGTCCCACCTACTCAAAAGGCTGAGGTGGGAGGATCATTTCAGTTCAAGAGTTCAGGACTAGCCTGGGCAACATGGTGAGACTGTCTCAATTTAAAAAAAAAAAAAAAAAAAAGAATTCAAATATAATTATATAATTGTCAGTCCTACAGAATGTCACCTAGTTCACATGAACCCAGCCTAAATATGTATATTGTAATTGACAGAGCAGGTGCCCAAATTATATTTTGCTGAAAAGAAAATGTATTGCGAAGATACAATAGTTACTGATAATTGTTTCCTAAGGATTAAAAAAAGAAAAAACCCAGACCTAGCTGGTACAAACATTAATAACCAAGCTAATAAGTTAAAGTGCATCTAACACTATCTGTAGTAAGAGCTTTAAGATTTTAAATGCTGGGGCTGGGACTGTGGCTCAGCGGTAGAGCGCTTGCCTCGCATGCGTGAGGCCCTGGGTTCTATCCTCAGCACCATGTATGAAGCAGTAAAATAAAGACATTGTGTCCGTCCACAACTAAAAAAAATTATAAAAAAAAAAAAAAAAGATTTTAAATGCTGGGCTGGGATTGTGGCTCAGTGGCAGAGCGCTCACCTTGCATGTGTGAAGCACTGGATTCGATCCTCAGCACCACATAAAAATAAATAAAGGTGTTGTGGCCATCTACAAATAAAAATATATATATATATATATTTTAAAAAAATATGTTAAGCCGGATGCGGTGGCGCAAACCTGTAATCCTACCACTTAGGGAGGCTGAGACAGGAGGATCCCGAGTTCAAAGCCAGCCTCAGCAAAGATGAGGCGCTAAGCAACTCAGTGAGACCCTGTCTCCACATAAAAAACACAAAATTGGGCTGAGGATGTGGTTCAGTGGTCGAGTGCCCCTGAGTTCAATCTCCAGTACCAAAAAAAAAAAAAAAAAGATTGTAAATGCTGACTGCATTGGGCTGATTCCTTATTTACAATAAGTTAGTGTTACTTAAACTATACATTTCCTTTTTTGATTCATTTTGCTTTTGCATGGTCAAAAGGGGAAAACAGTAAAGACAAATGATGTCCTGTTTTATATATCTGTTTTTTTTTAATTTACAATAAATAACAGAAAATATCTTAATTCTACATTTAATAAGTAGATATCCTAGGATTTAGTTGATGGGACTAAAAAGAAAAAATAAAGATGTGTTCCATTATTTGCTGTTTTCTGACAGCAAAGCATACCTATCAATAGGATAGTTTGAGCCATATGTCCAAATAGGAGTATGCACTTATATTCTAATAAGACAGAAAGTCCACTTATTTTCCACTTCACTATAAACATAACAATTCAACTTTTTGGTATAAACCAATTAGATGATACATAGCAAGAATAAACTTCTTAATATTTTAAAATATATATTTCTATTTGAACTATTCTTCCTCCATTTAATTCATGCATGAGCTAAAATATCCTCCAGTTATATGCAGTAAACAAAAATCTTTCAAAAAGAGGATGAAGTCATGAAGCAGCTTAGGCAGATCACAAAAACCACAATACAGCAAGGTACAAATGTTAAGGACATGTTGGAAGTATATTTTGTTTTTTAAATATTTAAAGCTGTATCTTCCTTAAAACACATCATAGGGTTCAAGGACAAAAATTAAAAGATGTAATACAAAGTACAGTACTGGGAAAGATGGCAAAAAATAACCAAAAAAATTATCAACCCAAAGTAAACAACTAATATGCAGAAATCTGTTTTAAATTGAGCTCCTGGATTTACAAACTAAGACTTTACCAAATTAGGGTAGAAATGTCTACAGAAAACTAACAGTGAGCCCAGCACAGTGGCACACACCTGTAATTCCAGCCACTCCTGAGGCTGAGGCCAGCCTGGAGCACCTAATTAGCGAGACCCAGTCTCAAAATAAAAAGAGCTGGGAATGCAGCTCAGTCCCAGAATGCAGGGTTAAGGGGTGACACAGGCACTGAGCTGTCTCCAGTGATTTGGGAGGGGTTGGTAGCTAGGCAAGAGGGGCAGGCTTCTCAATAAACAGTCTAGTGTTCTGGACTAAGACCAGCAGCACAAACAAAACTGCTCCAATGAGAATGCAGAATGCTCCCTTCACTTGGTGGGTTTTATGCAGAATTTATATCATAATAGGCCAAAGTCATTTTTTTTTTTTTTTTTTTTTTTTGGTACCAGGGATTGAACTCAGGGGC
The DNA here is from genome assembly GCA_004024805.1 of Geosciurus inauris. Taxonomy (NCBI): domain Eukaryota; kingdom Metazoa; phylum Chordata; class Mammalia; order Rodentia; family Sciuridae; genus Geosciurus; species Geosciurus inauris. Next base: position 110,257 of record PVHX01004783.1, on the reverse strand, counting down.
ACTGAACCACTGAGCCACATCCCCAGCCCTATTTTGTGTTTTATGTAGAGACAGGGTCTCACTGAGTTGCTTAGTGCCTCGCCGTTGCTGAGGCTGGCTTTGAACTCGCGATTCTCCTGTCTCAGCCTCCCAAAGTGCAGGGATTACAGA
>PVHX01004783.1:99777-110007 GCA_004024805.1 Geosciurus inauris | reverse complement strand
AAGTCATTTTAGAAGAAAAAAGAGAAACAGACTCCTAAAACATTTCAATTTCTACTTTTGCACAAAACAGTTTATTTCTCTAGTCCTTCTTTTAAAGGCAAAATGATTTTGACACAGATTTAAAAATCTGTGTCATTGATTTCTAATCCCAATAGCTTCATTCCTATGACATAAATATTTGAAATGACCCACTAAATAATGTGTGTTCTCCAGCCTACAGCTTCTGATGGAACTAAAATTCACTACACTAGTGTATGTACAGGACTTCTTTATTTAAAAACAAACAAAAAACCTTGGGCCTGCAGAATGGTGCACACCTGTAATCCCAGAGACATAAAAGGCTAAGGCAGGAGGATCTAAAATTCAAGAATGGCATCAGCAACTTGTGAGACCCTGTCTCAAAAATAAAATTTAAATGGCTGGGGGTGTAGCTCAGTGATACAGGACCCCTGGGTTCAATCCCTAGTACTGGGGTCATTGGGAAAAAGGCATTAATTTTTTTAAGTCCTGATTTCCTTATAGGGAAAATGAAGGGGTATGTTTGAACGCTATGGTTTCCTCCAACTATAAACTGTAGAAATTTACATAGGTTTAAACTTGGACATGCTGAAGAAATACAGAGTTCAGAAATGAGAAAGGTTGATGGTCTGGCATCAACCCAAATATGGGTCTATCTACAAAGTTGCCCCGGCTTTGGGGAAAAAAAAAAAAATCACAAACCTAGAGGGGTAAGGAGGCAACTGGAGTTAGATATACTCATTAGGGTTCAGTTTTAAGGATGGGAAATGATGGCCAGGTTGAACAAAAGCTAGAGTTTCCAGTGCAAGTGATGGAGAGGAGGTACAAATAAAAGGGTTTACCTCAGCAGTTAAGTTTTGGAAAGCCAACGAGAAGGGTCCTTCTTTGTGGCATCTAGGACTAACAAGGCCAAGTCTCAGAGTCCTTTGCTAACTCAGCTAACAGAAAAGCAGATACTAATGTTGTATTTGTTCTGTTCACATTTAAATACTAAATTTTAAAGCACAATTTATTTGGTTACAGAAACTGATCACAAACAAAAACCTTTGCAATCAAATGCTAGATATACATCATAAACGCAACAAAATAAAGATTATCCAATTCCTGTAACTCAAAATGTACCTTAGATAACAAAATTTGAGAAATAGGATACCAGCCATTATTAAATCCAATTCATTCATGTTATATATAATTTAAAACCTCTAGAGAAATTTAAGATAGATGACATGCCTCAAAATGAAAAAAGATGATTTCAAGATTAAGGTGGTAATGATAAAGAATAACCAAGTTAGAACATTTTAATAAGTAAATTATTGTAATGTGTGGCTTATGAAAAGGAAAACAACACATGTTAATATGGTAAAAATGATAAAATTGTATAAGAAGCAAAGATAGGGTATATATCTGCATACTGCATTCAATTAAAATTACTTTGAAATTACCATAGTTAACTCTTTCGCGGTGGCAAATTCGTAAGCCTACAAATTTGAGGCTAACAATCTCCCAACAAACTCCATTCTCTGTCATAGCAACTGTCTTCTAAGTAAAGCCCATATAGAACAGAACTGACCGTCCCAGAACAGCCGCATTTTTGCCTCAGCTGTGCACATCCACTCTCCTGGGATAGCGAACACAAAACTGACAGAACTTCCTCATGACTTGTCAATTAACAAGATCACACAAGCCCAACCGCTAGCAGAACCGTGTGCCTGCCACCTGTTAGCTGCTCGAGAGAGCCCCAAAATCGAGTTCCAGCAAAGAACTGGGAACGCCTTTGTTGTTCTCTAACTACGGAAGCTACCAGAGTTCAGTCTAATCCCGCGCCTGAAAGCAAAACTTGCCCCAGATTGGGCAAGTCTTCCCAGGCTGGGGTTTTGGCAAAGCCCTCCTCTAGCTAAAGCGAAGCACTAATGTCATCTACTAGTCCCAGGAGGGGGTAAGGGTCAAAAGTGAGGAAAGTTGGGGGACGGGGCTCTAAGGTCTTAAGAAAGGCTCAGTTTCGCAGTGGAGGAGGGTGAGCACGACGAGGAGGTGGGCCGCCCGGCTGGGTGAAAGAACTGTGAAATCCCGGCTCGGGGATTGGGAAAGAAAGGTGCTAAAATGAGACCAGGAGGAAAACAGAGAGACAGCGGGTAAGGCGAAAAGACCAGAAACCCGAGTTTAAAAGGGACTGGTGAGACTGAGAAAAGAAAGGCTAAACTGAGGTGAAAGAGGCGAGGCCAGTGTAGGAAAGCGCTGAGATGAGGGGATCGCGGCAGAGACAAGGGACAGGCAGAGAGACCCCCACCCACAAGGACCAAAGCAGAACTCTTGACCCGTCTTCCTACAGGATGTACTCGACGGGCCGCGCTCAGACCCTGTCGGCAGCTGAGACTCACCCAAAGGCTGCAGAAGCCCCACAGCAAGACATGGGGACCGGTCCAGACCCACAGTAGAACCAGCACAGCGGAGGAAACCGCGGCGTTAGCGTAACCCGGATGCGCATCCCTAGGAAACGGAAGTAAGCGACCAGGGTCACCTCGCAATCCACACCCCGTTCGGACCAGAAGCCCCTGGGCGCGCGTGTCGAGCCTTTTGGGGGCGGAAACTGCTTAGACCCCGCCCACTCCGCGGCCCAACCGAGCCCCGCCCCTGGTCACGCCCAGCTGGGCGCCCCAGAGTTGTCTAGCTAAGGTTGAGCTGGTTATTGCTGCACTGCTAAGCCACAGTACCCCAGATAAAGAGTACTACAGCCCTTTTTTTCAAGAAGGTCTTTTAAAATGCGTGTGATCCCAACCTCCCTAAAGAGAACGTGAGGAGAAATACTGGATTTAGAAAAACTGTGGGAGTTAGAATGGGTGGGAAGTTCGGGAAGACACCCGGAATTTAGCCCAAGATGATCTTTTTATGCCCATAGTTTATTCTTTCTTTTTTTTAATACTTTATTTTATTTATTTTTTTTACGTGGTGCCGAGGATCGAACCCAGTGCCTCATGCATGTGAGGCAAGTGCTCTACCACTGAGCCACAATCCCAGCCCCTAGTTTATTCTTTTTTAAAAATATTTTTTTAGTTGTTGATGGATATTTATTTTATTCATTTGTTATTTATATGTGGTGCTGAGGCTCGAACCCAGTGCCTCACACATGCTAGGCAAGCGCTCTACCACTGAGCTACAGCCCCAGCCCCCCATAGTTTATTCTTAATATTGCATTGAGCTGACAGTTTACCTCTGTTCATGCACATTGTCTTCAGAAACAAAATTTTTAGCCGGGCGCGGTGGCGCACGCCTGTAATCCCAGCACTTTGGGAGGCTGAGACAGGAGAATCACGAATTCAAAGCCAGCCTCAGCAACTGCCAGGCGCTAAGCAACTCCGTGAGACCCTGTCTCTACATAAAACACAAAATAGGGCTGGGGGTGTGGCTCAGTGGTAGAGTGCCCCTGAGTTCAATCCCTGATGCACAAAAAAACAAAAACAAAAAAATTTTAGATACTTCGTTAATTTTAAATTACCACCCAAATATGGACAAAGAACAAGGTTGAATTCAGGTTTTGTGGAAACCCGAAGTTTATTCAATTTAGGAGATTCTCTTTAAGAAAAAGAATCCAAAATTACAAATACAGTATCAGATATGAGTGAGTGTTTTATAATGAGAAAGGAAATCACAATTCTTTTTAAACTCACAAATTAAAAACCAAAAAAAGAAGAAAAAAGCCTCCTCTTTCTCATACCTCACATCTAATTTATCAGCATCATCTATAGGAGCTACTTTCAAAATCTGTCCAGAATCTGTCCATTTACTGTCTCTGCTGTTATAAACCACAGTCTGTGACTCTGAATGTCCTATTTATACCCTTGCCCTCCCACAATCTGTTAACACAATAGCAGTGGTTGGAGGTCAACCCCAGGGCCGCAAAGGCTCAAGCATACTGTTTCCTAATTCCAAGGAAAGAACTTGGAAGACTTACAAGAGGATTTGGACATTTTGTTACTTACACAGTCCTGGATGGCTGGCAGGCTGAGCATAAAATGGATGACCACACTGTGCCTACAAGCAGGGAAAATATATGAAGGATAACTTGCATGCCAACTAAACATGTGGGTTTTTACAGAGGCTTTATGAGCACATGACTTTACTTCACAACCAAAGTCATCCTGCTTTGTTTCCCATCTAAAAATTGGAGATAAGAGAAGTGGCCACTTTCCCTCCTCCTTGCCCCCCTCAGCACATTCTTAGTTCACCTTCTTAGTCCTTCTTAGTTCACCTTCAGAAACAACAAGCCATCTGATACAGATTTGTGTTTACCCCAACAGGTGGGCTCTTGTTAAAACCTTAGTCAGATTAGGTCCCTCTTCATATGACTTCCTGTCTTGAGTGGAAACTAAATGCTTACACTGACCTAAAGGACCCTCCAAGACACCCCCACTCTGTCATCAGTCCGCTTAAGGCAGACTGGCCTCTGCAGATAGGCTCAGGGCCTTTGTGCTTGCTGATTCTTATCCCTGAAATGCTTTTCCCCCAGACACCTGCACCATTCACCCTGTCACGTCATTAATGTCTTTATTCAAGTGTCACTGTCTCAATGAGAACTTTCCTGACACTATATTTAAAGTTGGAACACTATAATCCTCTTTGTACTTTCTACCCCAGTTTCCCACATAATTTTTCTCTAATAAATGTTGTCCCATTCAACAAGTAGCTTATAAACTTGGTTTAATGCCCTTCCCTCCCCACAAGAATGTGAGCTCCACGAGGGCATGCATGTTTGGCTGTTTTGTTCATGGAAATATTTTGGCACAAGAACAGAGCCTGGCACATTGTAGGTGCCCAATAAATGTTTGTTGAATGAAAGAATGAATTATTCATTTATTTTGGGGCAAATTGCTCATTAATTTGCTTTTGCTGTTCTGAAAACATGCAAACTTAACCACCGACTCCACCAGAGGGAGACCATGAGCACACAATTGATATCCCCAGAAAAGTTATTCTAGAAGCATGTAGTGTACATACACATGATCCTAAAACAAAGCTACAAAAAAAGCTCATAAATTCCTCCCCAAAGCAGAGAAAGCTGTACCTCACTATCAATTTAAAAAAAAAAACAAAAACTTCCAATGTCTTTACAGTCCTTTGAGAATAAATTCAAAGCTACTTACTGTGGTCCGTAAGGCCTTCGTTGGCCTGCTCCCAGCTCTCAAATGGCATACCCAGGCTCCTTCCCTTCACATATCCTGAGCTCCAGTCACGCTGGTACTTTTTTTCTTTCCTTCACAAACCAAAATTTCTTGCCTCAGGACTTGCTACTCCCTCTGTCTCTCTCCCCAACCTTCCAATACATGGTTCTTTATGCTGGTCTTAGTTAAATTTCACCTCTGAAGGTCTCCCGTCATCTCCTATCTGTATTCCTTCTAAAGTAGCTCCCTTACCCTTTCTATATATGTTAGCATTTCTTCATATTCCTATTGCCACGTTCAGTTATCTGGTTTGCTTATTATCTGTCACTAAAAAGTGAGGTCTTTATGTCTTGTTCATTGCTTAATTCAAAGCACTACATGGCATATGGTGGGTTCTAAGCAGAACAAAATAATTACTAATATTTCCTGAAGTTGTACTACGTGTCACTGACTTTACATAGGAAATGTATAAATGCTTGCAGTTCTTTTTTAACTTTCCCACCAAGCTTGGAAAGTATTATGATAATCTTCATTTTATAGGTGAGAAAACTGAGGAAGGCATGCACATGTCAAGCAAGCACACTACCACTAAGCTACACTCCTAGCCCAACCACTGTCTTACATCTCACATATTTTGAGTTAGGAATTGAGTCAGGGCTCAGCTGGGTGTTTCCTCTGTTCCATACAATATCAAGCAGAGTGAGTTAATAGTATTCTAGCTGGCAGTCTCATAGGCTAGTCTGGAGGGTCCAACCCAGCCTTAACCATGAGAGTGGCACTTAAAGGGAATGGCTGAAAGACTGGACTCAACCAGCTTTCCTCTCCATGTAGTCTCAGAGCCTTGCCATGTGATCTCTTCAACAAGATAGCTGAATGTCTTACAGGACAGCTGATGATCTCTCCATAGAGACAAGTTGCGAAAACTGTCATCTGGCCTGGAAAATGGCATAGCATCATTTCCATCCCAGTGTATTAGTCAAATCAATAATAGAGCTCACCTAAACACACACACCACCTGTGTTGGGTGGGATGTCAAGGAATGTGTAGCCTTCTTCCATCACCACAAAATATTTTCTTTGACCCCCCTTTTCTCCCCTCCTCTCGCCTCTTTTTTTCTCCTTAAGGCTGTTGTCAGAGTAACTTAGATTTATTGCCATTTCTGTAATTTATCTAATGTTCACCGAAAGAGTTCCTGAGAAAACATTCATTTTTGGTGTGTATCTCCTGCTTATTTAGCAACTACTTTGTAATAGTTTAAGCTCTGAAGACAGAGCAAAAAATAAATCAGACAAAAACCCCTGCCCTCACAGAGCTCACATTATAATCAATCCATAGACAGAAACACGGTGTTGAACATGCACAGCTGAAGCTCAACTGAGGCTCATCATCCTCTTCCATTGCATTCTAGGAAGCCTTCTTATACTGCAGAGGAAGTGCAAATATTTCTCCTTTTTTCAAAACAACATTTTTAGCTCGGAGTGGTGGCATGTGTCTATGTGGTCCCAGCTACTTGGGAAGCTGAGGCAGAAGGATTGCTTGAACCCAGGAGTTGGGGACCAGCCTGGCAACAGTGAGATCCTATCTCAAGAAAAAATTTTTTCTCAGGCTCCAGATATAAACTAGATACTGTCAATTAGATGCTCTTGGGTAAGATTTTCAAGGTAGAGTTAAGGAAGAGGAATGCCCCCCACATCCCCATTAGCTGTTTCTGTTGGCCTTTATGATCATCAGTAGAGACATGGAGTTTTCTGCAGCAGGATGTCAGTTTCTAGTCCCCCTCCACAAGTTGATTTTTTTTTTGTTTTGTTTTGTTTTTTGGTTTTGGTACCAAAGATTGAACCCAGGGACACTTAACCACTGAGCCACATCTCCAGCCCTTTATTTTTGATTTTTTATTTTGAGACAGGGTGTTGCTATGTTGCTTAGGGCCTCACTAAGTTGCTGAGGCTGGCTTTGAACTTAGATCCCCCTGCCTGAGCCTCTCAAGCTGCTGGGAGCATATGATTTTCTTGGTTGCCCTCCCAGGTAGTACACAACAGTTCCACAGCTTTCCAGGACTGGGTGGACATGCTGAGCTCCCTGGCCATGAGAAAACCAAGAGCACACAGCCGTTTCGTAGCAGATGTCAGGGGGCTGGGGTTGTGGCGCAGTGGTAGCGTGCTCGCCTAGCACGCGGGAGGCACTGGGTTCAATCCTCAGCACCACATAAAAATAAAATAAAGATATTGTAGCAGATGTCAAGACTGAGTAGCCATAAACTACTTTGACACTTAGGAAGCAGCGATCCTGTGCACTAGCTGCAGTGGCGGTCCCTTCAAAGTTAGGATGGCTGAGTCTCTCCTTGTTCTCTAGCTTTTTTTGGCTATGAAATGGGATTAAGAATATTTTTCCTGATTTATGGTGCACTGTAAGCTATATAGTACTATACAAAAAAAAGCTATCATTTTTATCTACCTCAGTGGCTCTTAAAGTATGATCTGGGGTTCCCCTGTAATTCCAGCTACTTGGGAGGCTGAGGCAGGAGGATCACAAGTTCAAGGTCAGCTTAAGCAATGTAGAAAGAACCTGTCTCAATATTTAAAAGGACTGGGGATATAACTCAGTGGTAGAGTACTTGCCTGCCATGTGCAAAGCCCTGGGTTCAATCCCAGTACCAAAAAACTAAAACAAACCTACTTTGCTGCTTTAAAAATAATACTAACCCAGGGGCTGGGGACGTGGCTCAGTGGCAGAGCTTTTGCCTAGCACACGTGAGGTCTTGGGTTTGATTCCCAACACTGCAAAAGAAAAATAATAAAAAAACAAACCCAACCCATTATTTGCCTTTTTCACGCATTCTTTCAAAAGCATGGTGGAGTTTTCCTAACTATATGATGAAGTCCTTGTGGATGAAAGTGATGTACCTTGTGAATTTTTGTTCTTAAATAAATTCTGATGTTGTGGAAAGACAGAAATGTGTCCAATCTATACTAATGGCATAGCTCACTTACAACATGTTGTCCATATAAACAAAAGCTCTTTGCGGTCCTCAGTAATTTTTAAGAGTGTTAAGAGATCCTGACATCAAAACATTTGAGTGCTGCTGCTCAGGGTCACTGTGTTTGCTCATTCTTGTACCATCTGCAGCGGCCCCCACTTTGACCATTTCTGGATGCCTGATTCCACACACGGTCATGCCACTGCTGTGTCCAACCCTCTTTTACTAGGATGCCTTTCTATTTTGATTAACACACTTGAGACAGTATCTTCTTGCACAGATGTCCAGTAACAGCTGTCTTGGCACAGCCTCAGGACTCCACATAACTGTGGTCTGTTCTCATGAACAATGTTAGACCTGCAGACCAGTCACTCGCCTTACAGCTGCTGATTTATTCTTTCTGGCTGGACTCATCTTGTTACCTGGTTACTGCTCCTGCCTTAACCCTACTGAGTGTTAGTCTGACCTACTCTAGCCTCCTGTTCCTACTCTGATTTCCCTCCTGTTCAGATGGCCCCTCACTGTGGGGATCACTTGTCAGCTGCCCACAACTAAGCTGAGCCATCCCCACCCTTATCCCTGTCCAATTCCAGAATGTGAGCTGGGTCAAACTGAGGTCACTTGGAGGCTTCCTGCCCACCAGATAATGGATTAATATTTGCTTTTTTTTTAATGTTTATTTCTTAGTTGTAGGCGGACAGAATATCTTTATTTTTTTATTTTTATGTGGTGCTGAGGATCGAACCCAGTGCCTCATGCGTGCTAGGCGAGCACGTTACCACTGTGCCATAACCCCAGCCCTAGTAATTTTTATTATAAGAAATTACATTTTTAAATGAATGTGACAGAAAACCGTGGTAACTCATTTAAAATGGTAAACTGCTAGGTGTGGAGGAGTAGTATGCCTGTAATCCCAGGGACTCGGGAGACTGAGGCAGTAGGATTGCAAGTTTGAGGCCAGCTTCAGCAACTTAGCAAGACCCTGTCTCAAGATAAAAATAAAAAGGGACGGGGGTATAACTCAGTGGTAAAGTGTCCCTGGGTTCAACCCCCAGTACCAAAAACAAACAACAAAAAGAAAGAGTAGCAGAATCAATATTGTCAAAATGGCCATACTTCCCAAAGCGATATATAGATTCAATGCAATCTCAATTAAAATCCCAACATCATTCCTTATATAATTAGAAAAGGCAATCATGAAATTCATTTGGAAGAATAAGAGACCCAGAATAGCCAAAGTAATCCTTAGCAAGAAGAGTGAAGCAGGAGGCATCACAATACCTGACCTCATATTATACTACAAAGCTATAGTAACAAAAACGGCATGGTACTGGCACCAAAATAGACATGTAGACCAATGGTATAGAAGAGAAGACACAGAGACGAACCCACTTACATACAGTTACCTTATACTAGATAAAGGAGCCAAACATGTACACTGGAGAAAAGACAGCCTCTTCAACAAATGGTGCTGGGAAAACTGGAAATCCATATGCAGCAAAATGAAACTAAACCCCTATCTCTCACCATGCACAAAATTCAACTCAAAGAGGATCAAGGACTTAGGAATCAGACCAGAGACCCAACGCCTAATAGAAGAAAAAATAGGCCCAAATCTTCATCATGTCGGATTAGGACCATACTTCCTTAACAAGACTCCGATAGCACAAGAAGTAAAATCAAGAATCAACAAATGGGATGGATTCAAACTAAAAAGCTTCTTCTCAGCAAAAGAAATAATCAATGAAGTGAACAGAGAGCCAACATTCTGGGAACAAATCTTTGCCACACACACATCTGATAGAGCACTAATCTCCAGGATATATAAAGAACTCAGAGAACTTAACACCAAAAAAACTAACAACCCAATCAATAAATGAGCCAAAGAGCTGAACACAAACTTCACAGAAGAAGATATACAATCCATCAACAGACATATGAAAAAATGTTCAACATCTTTAGCAATCAGAGAAATGCAAATCAAAACTACCCTAAGATTCCATCTCATGCCAGTCAGAATGGCAATTATCAAGAATACAAACAACAATAAGTGTTGGCGAGGTTGTGGGGAAAAAGGCA
>PVHX01004783.1:24389-99677 GCA_004024805.1 Geosciurus inauris | reverse complement strand
TCAACCACTTCAATGTTTATAGCAGCTCAATTCACAATATCTAAACTGTGGAACCAACCTAGATGCCCTTCGATAGATGACTGGATAAAGAAACTGTGGTATATATACACAATGGAATATATTACTCAGCAATAAGAGAGAATAAAATTATGGCATTTGCAGGTAAATGGATGGAGTTGGAGAATATCATGCTAAGTGAAGTAAGCCAATCTCAGAAAACCAAATGCCGAATGTACTCTTTGATAAGTGGATGCTGATCCATAATGTGGGGAAGGTCATGGGAACAATGGTGAAACTCTGATCACAGAGGTGTAAGGGGGGAGGGGGCATGGGGACAGTAAAGGTGGTGGAATATGATGGTCATCATAGTCCTAACTTTATGTATGACTGCATATATGTTGTGATTCTATACAACTAGAGAATTGATATGTTATCCTCTATCTATGTACAATGAATCAATTTGCACTGTTAACATGTAAGCCTAAATAAAACAAAACAAAACAAAGAGCAAACTGTGTTTGCTACAGTGTTTACTCCAACTTGGTGACAAATTAAACTCTTCTGCTCTTGTGACCTTATCTTACTGATCGAAATATAATTAAACTGGCCAGTATAAAAGCCTGGGAAGAGTCTCTTAAACCTGGGAATAGATCTAAATTACATTCCTTCAAGTGAAAAAAAAGTGACAAGAAAATAAATATAACCATAACAAATTAATGCTGGGCTGTAGCTTAATGGTAGAGAGCAGGTTTAGCATGCATAAGGCCTTGGGTTCAATCACCAACACCCAAACAAAACAAAGAAAGCAAAGCAGAAAATGAAATTCCGATACATGCTACAACATGAATGAACTCTGAAAATAAATGGATGGAGTTGTAGAATATCATGCACAGCACAGAGAAAATTCCTAGCATGAAAAATATATTGCTTTTGTGCAACAGTTTAATATTTTCCGGGCAAGAGATAAATTACAACTGTGAAACGAGTTGTGAACCATAAAACCAATAAAAAGCATTCAGAGTGAGTAAATGCGAGAGAGGAATTACATTTACTCCCTCTCTTGAATACCTTCCCACTTTCCTACCAAAGTAGGAAATGGGAGAGAAAATAGAAAAAGATTCTCTGGCTCCCCTGAGTAGTAATCTCTCAAAAATAGGACTACTTTTTAAGGATGGAGCAGCCATCCTTCCCTGCTCTGTAACCCTTCGTGTGCATCCTTTACCAAACCTCCCAATCAGAGAATTATTATCTAATATTTAACTGGATATACTTATCCACTTTCCAGAAAACTGGAGCCCAAAGTTGTAAAATCACTAAGCCAAAATCCCATAAATCATAGGGGTAGGCTGTAAAAACAAGTGTGAGACTCCAGCGTTAGGGTAGCAGCACGAAGCACGCGAAGAAGCCGAGGAGCTCCAGCTCCCGCTTAGCATTAGCGTCCCAGGGCCTAAGCCCCGCCTCCTGAGGTTCCTGAACCAATCCGAGAGAGGTCCATGAACATTGACCCAGTCTGCCTGTCTCCACTCACTCTGGATCCAAGAGCTCCCACAGGGCTCAACTGCTGCCTCCCGATGTACCTAACCTTGCCTGAAGGTCTGGGTCTGGGTGAGCTCTAGCCACCTCTGTGTCCCATCCTTCCAAGTTATGTCACCTGCAAAGTACTGCTTCTCCACGTTAGCATCATCCCCCGGTGCTAGACTTCTTCCACTCTCTCCTTGACTTAGTAAAGCCTAATGGTTAAATGAAGCAAGGGTCTTAGGATTGAACAGAGCTTCGTTCCAGTTTCTCCTTCACCACTGCCTCTGTAAGATTCTTCATCTTCAGGGTACTCAACCTAAAAATAGGGATGGTGAATGCTATAGATTTGATTGTGATTTGTCCCTCAGGTTCCTGTTCTGGAAGCTTGGTCCGTATTGAGGTGTTGGAGCCTTTAAGAGGTGGCTAGTGAGAGGTAATTAGGTCAAGGGGGCTCCACCCTCCTGAATGGATTAATACTGGTCTCTCGCAGAGTGGGTTAGGTCTCAAGATAAGGGGTTATAAAGGAAAGCCGCCTCACATGCTTAGCCTCTTCTGCACACACTCATTTCCTTTTCTGTTCCTCTGCCTTCTGTCACAGCTAAGGGGGCCATGCCAGGATGCAGGCTCCCTGCCATTTGGATCTTCCAGCCACCAGAATCATAAGCCAAATAAACTTCTTTACTTATAAAGTACCCAGTTTCAGGTGTTTTGTTACAGCAACACAATATGGACTAATACTGTAGTCCTACCTTTTTAGTAGAATGGTTGTGTGGATAAAATGCACTAACCTTTAGAAAACATCTGGTAAACATACTGGTACAGTAGCTGGTACCTTGTAAGCACTCAATAGACAGAGCTGTCATTCTTAGGACCTTCATCGTTATTCCAGTGCTATTGTCTATCCAACCTTTCAGTCTCAATTTTTCTGGTTTGAGGCCTACATTTCATGTCTCATCAATATTTTTCCCTGCCCCATTTATATACATATATATACACATACATATATACCTAAATATTTCCATATATAGATATATGTCTCTGAATATATATGTATATCTATCTATAGATAGGTATAAGTATAGATATATATCTGAATCCAACCCTGGAGGACTCTCAGCTCACTGATGGGTCTTCTTCAACTTCTTCTTCAATACAGACCTCCCAGAACCAAAAATTTGACCTGCCTGACTTTCACTTATTAAACTTGTTTCTAGGTGGACATTTGCTGCAATGCCCACCAAATTTTATCTAGAATTTGAACATAGGTGGTAGACCTCTGAGAGAACCCATAAAGGATAAGGGTCATGGGGTGGGGCTAGAACCTGCGCTCTCCAGTCAGCTGGGCCTGACCTGGAACTTGTAGACTGCAAGGCATGAGCAGGCTACTTCACATCTCTGAACCTCCATTTCCTCAGCTGTGAAGTGGAGAATCTCACCATTAACTCACAGGGGGGTAATGAGGATTCTGTGAGACAGTGCTGGAAATCTCATGTGCCTGGCACAGAGTGGGCAGGGATGATGTTAGTGTCCTTCCCTCCTGCTGTCCATCATTGTCTTGAAGTACTCCCAATAGCATCCAGAAAAAGGCCCACCGCTAAGGAAATAGCAAGGCTCCGTTTTCCCTGTTGTCCCCTTGACTTTCCACTATTTAGTCACTTCCTCCTTTCTCTGAACCTTAGTCATTCTTTTTTTTTTTAATTTTTTTTAGTTGTAGATGGACACAATCTCTTTATTTTATTGTTTTGTATGTGGTGCTGAGGATCAAACCCAGGGCCTCACGCATGCGAGGCAAGCGCTCTACTGCTGAGCTACAATCCCAGCCCCAACCTTAGTCATTCTAAAGTTTGGAGTGGACATGGGAAGACACAGGGTAGAGAGGCTGCTCCCAGGAACACGACCCACCCCAAAGTGACTCTGCTCAGATGCCACTTGGTCAGGAGCCAGACTTGCCATTTAGAAAAACACATCAAGGCTGGGATTGTGGCTCAGAGGTAGGGTGCTTGCCTCGTATGCGTGAGGCACTGGGTTCGATCCTCAGCACCACATAAAAATAAACAAATAAAGATATTGTATCCATCTACAACTAAAAAAAAAAAGAAAAGAAAAACACATCAGAGATCTGGGGACAGAGTTCAATGACAGAGAGCTTGTCTAGCATGCACAAGCCCTGGGTTCTGCAAAACAAAAGAGGCAACACCACCTCTGGGAAAATTCTCCAAGACTTTAAAAATTGCAGTAAAAATGATTCATGAGTTAGACAATAGGACTTCTGAGGAAAATTACAGAATCCAGATTGTTTGGGTTTAGGAAGTAAAGGCCAGAGGGGACAGGGCTGGAGGGGGGCTGCTGAGAAACCATATTCAAGGACGTAGAGCCAGCTCAGCTTGGTGGCCCACACCTGTAGTCCCAGCTATTTGAGGGGCCAAGGCAGGAGAATCACTTGAGCCCAGGAATCTGAGACCAGCCTGGGCAACATAGTGAGACCCAGTCTCAAAAAAACAAACAAAAAAAAGAGGCAGAACCAAAGAACACTGGTAAGTACATGCTGTAGACTGGGAAGGCAAATGGCAGGGCATCAGAAGGGTCTTGGCAGATCCACAGCAGCAGGAGCAGACAATGGGGGACCCTTCTTAAGGAGAAGAATGGAAAATTATAAACACAAAATTTCTAGGGTGTTTCAGGCTTAAAAAGGGTTTGTGAAGTTGAGAGATCCTAAAGTTTAAGCTCTGCTGACTTCACAGTAAATTTACCTTTAATCAGGAATGTGACAAGTGACCCTATAAGGGAGCTTAGGGGAATAGCTCCATAGGAGAGCTACTACCTAGTATTCATATGGCCCTGGTTTCCATCCCCAGCACCACACACACACACACACACACACACACACACACACACACACAGAGTATGTGCTGGTAACAGATTTGAGAAACGGTCTCTGTTTGTTCTATAACCCTGCCTGGAAAATCCTTCTCTCCCTTCTTTCCCTAAATCATGACTTCTTAGTCTGCAAAATGCAACACAAGCCTGCCCTCGTCCCAGAAATCCTACCAGATGTGACCCTTCCCCACCACAGTGACGTTGTGTCCCACCTTTGTGTGTGTACCTATTACACACTGTGCTTACCTGTGCCATTCCACTTGTTAGCTATTTATTGGTGTGTGACAAATTCCTCCAAAGTGCAGTAGATTTAAGCAACACATATTCATAAACTCGCGAATTCATTAACTCACAGGCATCCAGGAGTGACTTCGCTGTGTGCTTTGTCAACCTAGGGCCTGACTAGAAAACATCTGCTTCCTAGCTCACATGGTAACCATTACAGGAGTCAGTTCCCCTGGGGCTGCTGGATTGAGTTCTCAGTTCCTCAAGCCCTGCTGGCCAGAGGTCTCCCTGGGTTCCTGGCCATGTGTAGGCCTCTTCATCAGGCGAGTGTGGCAGCTGGCCTCAACAGAGAGCAAAAGAAAGGGAAAGAGAGAGGGTGCCAGCAAGATGGAAGAAGTCCCCTTTATAAACCTGCTCCCAGAAGGGATCACCTATCATTCTTTTTTTTTTTAAACATTTATTTTTTAGTTGTAGGACAGAATATCTTCATTTTATTTTTATGTGGTGCTGAGGATCGAACCCAGTGCCTCACGCATGCCAGGCGAGCACACTACCATTGCGCCATAACCCCAGCCCCTCACCTATCATTCTTGTCAAATTCCAATCATTAGAAGCAATTCATGGGGTCCAGCTTGTACTTGTGGGTAGAGAATCCCACAAGGGTATGAGTACCAGGAGGCCAAGATCATGGGCATCTGAAACTGCTGACCACAACTATTTGCTCCTTCTTTTTTTCAATATTTTTTTAATTTTTATTTTTTTTAAAATAGGAGGATGCATTTCAATTCACAGTACACATATGGAACATATTTTTCATTTCTCTGCCTGTACACAAGGTTGAGTCAAACCATTAGTGTCTTCCTACATGTACCTAGGGTAATGATTGTCCATCTCATTCCACCATCTTTCCTAACCCCATGCCCTCTTCCTTCTCCCTCTCCTTTGCCCTATCCAGAGTTCTTCCATTTCTCCCATGCTCCCTACCCCCACCCCTTAATACTACTTTAATAACTTTATTTTATTTTTCATGTGGTGCTGAGAATCAAACCCAGTGCCTCACACATGCTAGGCAAGCGCTCTACCACTGACCACAACCCCAGCTCTCTATTCCTCCTTCTTACATTGCCTGTTGCCCTGGCTGTCTCTGCCATTCCGCTGTGAGCTCCTTGAAGACAGAGATCACAATTTACTCAGCCCCTATGGCCCCTTAGTGCCTACCACAGGCCTTCTGTGCTTGTTAAGTGCATAGGTGATGAATAAATGAATGGCTGGTAACTCAGAGATGGAACCAAAGGCAAGTGTCTCTTTTTACTTGAGAGAATGCTACTTCTTATCTTTTGAGGCAGCCATCTCATGTCTAGAAAATTAAAGACATATTCAGAAACATAATTACAAGGAAGTGTTTAGAAGTTTGGTGACGAGGATGTTCAGCATTGTTTCTTATGGCAAAATGCCCCCTAAAAAACAAACACAATAGAGCATTTACCTAGCATGTACAAGGCCCTGTTTTGATCCCCTGCAACACAAAAATAACAAACATGTAAATTATCAGAATGTCCATTGATAAAGGATTTGTTAACTGCATTATGCTAAAAACATACAGTGGATATTCTGTAATCACTAAAATTAAAAATGCTGCATAATATTAAATAAAAGGGGAAGAAGCTTATGATACATATGGAAAAAATCCAAAAGGATCCAATCAATTTTGAATGGCCACCAGGTTCATATAAGCCAATTTTAAAGTTGCTTAAACAAACATGTATTTGGGTTCTGGTTTTTTTTTTTTCATTTAAGATATGTGGAGGTAGGGGGCTGGGGCTGTAGCTTAGTGGTAGAGTGCTTGCCTAGCACGCGTGAGACATTGGGTTCGAGCCTCACCACCACATATAAATAAGTGAATGAAATAAAAATCCATCAACAAGGCTGGGATTGTAGCTCAGTGGTAGAGCGCTTGCCTTGCATGCGTGAGGCCCTGGGTTCGATCCTCAGAAGCACGTACAAAGTAATAAAATAAAGACATTGTGTCCATCTACAACTAAAAAAAATATTTAAAAAAATCCATCAACAAGCCGGGCGCGGTGGCTCAAGCCTGTAATCCCAGCACTTAGGGAGGCTGAGACAGGAGAATCATGAGTTCAAAGCCAACCTCAGCAATGGCGAGGCGCTAAGCAAGCAACTCAGTGAGACCCTGTCTCTACATAAAACACAAAATAGGGCTGGGGATGTGGCTCAGTGGTCGAGTACCCCTGAGTTCAATCCCCAGTACCACGAAAAAAAAAAAAAAAAAAAAAATCCATCAAC
The DNA here is from genome assembly GCA_004024805.1 of Geosciurus inauris. Classification (NCBI taxonomy): domain Eukaryota; kingdom Metazoa; phylum Chordata; class Mammalia; order Rodentia; family Sciuridae; genus Geosciurus; species Geosciurus inauris. The sequence goes on along the minus strand of PVHX01004783.1, from coordinate 92,753 downwards.
AACTAAAAAAAATATTAAAAAAAAAAAAGATATGTGGAGGTAGGGAGTGGCTGGCCTTAGTTCTCTCTGGCTCAGTATCACCACAGTTCTTCCGGGTTCCCCTCATGCTTGCGTCCTCTGGTCATAAGATGGTTGCCTCAGTTCCAGTCATCTCATCCACAGTCAAAGCAAGAAGAGCAATTCAGCAACTCCAGTCATGGCTGAATCTTTGCTAGGAAAGCAAAAGCTTTCTCAGAAGTTCTGTAACTCTATTGGTTGACTTTTCTATGGGTTGAGTCACATGGACACTCCCAGCTACAAAAGTAGCTACACACAGTAGAAATAGAAATTTTGTGAATAGCTTTAAAAAAATACTATGTATGCCCTGAGTCTGGTCACACTAGCACCTGAACAAACTTGAAGTCTCTTGGTGAAGATGAAGGGGGAAGGGATATTGGGTAGACAACTAGCTACCCGCCCCTTTACCTAGGCGGCAGTCACCTACTCCTTTTAGTCTAATACCTCAATGGCTTTACACAGCTAATCACCTGATCACCTACCAGGCCCCTGAAGACATTTGACCTTTCCACATATGGCTCAGGGCTGGAAAGTAGGAAAGATCGTTTCTCATCCTCTAGTATCCATTGTTTCCCTGTTTCTTCTAGCATATGGCTCAGGGCTGGAAAGTAGGAAAGATCGTTTCTCATCCTCTAGTATCCATTGTTTCCCTGTTTCTTCTAGCCGATATAAAACAAGAACTCAGGGCTGGGGTTGTGGCTCAGTGGTGGAGCACCTGCCTTGTATGTGTGAGGCACTGAGTTCGATTCTCAGCACCACATATAAATAAATAAATAAATAAATAAATAAATGTCCATCAACAACTAAAAAAATTTTTTTTAAAAATAACTAATTTAAAAAAAAAAAAGAACTCTTCCTGAGACAGCAAGGTATATGGCTGCCAAGCTCAAAATCACATTTCCCAGCCTCTCTTGCAGCTAGTTGGATGTGACCACATAACTAAGTACTCATTTTCTGAAAATGAATAAAATTGATGTAAACATCATGTCTACCTCACTTCTTAAGTAGAAATTATTTGCAATCTACTTCCTCTTTTTATTTTTCCTACAGGCTGGAGTGTGGATATATTAATGGAAGCATGTTGTCCAGGAAACAGTAAAGCAACAAGATAAGGAACCTGTCTGTATCTCTAAATGCCTACTTGCCGCAGATCCACTAACCTCCACGAACCGGCACCACTAGGATGCTCAAAGAGATAAAGACACAAGAAAAACTAGAAAAACAAACAAACAAAACTGTTAGCAAAAGATTAAAAGATATGTATATTGTAGTTTGGAATTTCTTTGATAAAGCAGCATATTCTGTTCCTTAACTAGTATGGGGGGGAGGACCCTACACTATTCCAGTGGGCTATAGTTAATAGTTGAAAAGGAGTTTGAGTACTTAGATGAGAAGAGAAAGGAATCAGATAAACTGAGGAATAGAAGATGCTTTTATAAAGGCCTCCATTATTGGTGGAAGCAACTGAATTATCGTCGGCAGGACAGTGACAGAGCTTAGTCAGAAGCCCTTCTGGACTCTGCTTTGGCCCAGAATGGAGTTAATATGGTTGGCACTGAAGCAAAATACAAAGAGTAGGCAGAAAGTGAACTTTGCAGCCTACATATGGCACAAAGGCCCGTGATTTGAGAAAGGTCTGTGTAGCGGTGAATTAGATGAGAGGACTCTTGGTAAGGGTCTTCAGGTTGCAAGCAACAAAAGCAACTCTGACTCACTCACACAAAAGATTTGCTAGAAGGATACTAAGGAGATCCACAAATCTAAGGATAGAATCCCAGTAGCTCAGGAAGCTGAGGCAGAAGGATCGCGAGTTCAAAGTCAGCCTCAGCAATTTAGCGAAGCCCTGAGCAACTTAGTGAGAACTTGTCTCAAAATAAAAAATAAAAAGGGCTCAGATGTGGCTTCGTGGTTAAGCATCCATGAGTTCAATCCCTAGTACCAAAAAAAAAAAAGAATCTGAAGAGCCAAGATCTGGCAAGCTCTGGGAATTCTATTTGCAAAAACTTCTCCTCTCTCTAGGGCACTTTTCAGTATGCAAAAGAATTGCCTGGAAGTGTTGTTAAACCACAAAGTGTTGAGGACTAACCCCAGAGTTTCTGATTCAGTAGATGTGGGTGGAACCTGGGGCTTTGAATATCTAACAAGTTCCCAGATACTGTTGCTGCTGGTCTGGGGACCACATTAAGAGAAGCTACGCTCTAGAGGAAACATGTGAAATGACTTAGCACCTATTACCTTCCATCCTCAGATGTCTCCACTTCTGGTTCCACAGTCTTGAGAAAATCTAGTTGACCCAGGACTGAGTCATTCCAGTGATTGGCAGCCCAGCGAGTATCACATGGTGTGGGGTTGGGGGGAAGTTTCCCAAAAGAAGGAATGCTGGACCTACAAAACTAGATGTCCTCAAAGTGGTAGTTGGACAAGCTGAATGTACAACTTTCACCATCTGGAGCAAGATATGCTGCAGCAGCTTCTCTCAGAGCAGAAAGCTCCAGAAGAAAGAAAGGGTTGTGGGGGAGGGGATGCACTCCTACCATGATTTATCTCTATTCAAACTCATTGTATTTGTCTGCCCAAGAGAGGAGATTCCTGCCCCCTAGAGGCCTGTGGTCCATTTCCCACCTGCTTGGGTGAATCTGAGAGGAGGCAGGACACTGCCTCAGGCCCATTGACCAGTCAGGCTGCTGCCCAGGACAACAGGTCGTCGTGAGTATTGCAGCTTTTCTCAACCTTGGAGATATTGACACTAACAGGTATTTCCTAAAAAGCCTAAACATCTTATTTTCACATCATATTTTATATGCTGTAGGAGAGCAGATACTTCCTTCTACCCTTTTAGGTCCTGTGCATGGCCTCAGAATTAAACTGACATAAGAGAATAACAGTAGAAAAGTGTATAAATTTATTTAATATTTTTACATGTCTTACACAGGAGTCTTCAGAAGGTGAATGAAGACCTGAAGAAGTTGTTAGACCCAAAAACTTTTATTCATTTTTACACAAACAATGATAAATTATAGCAACAAGACAAAATAAAAGGGAGTTGGGCTAGGAGCAATAAATTGTAGGACAATGACCAGAACATACCAGAGGAAAGTAATGGAAGATAAGGGTTATCTGAGGTTTGTTTGTACAGATCTATTTCGGTATCAGTCTCTAGGCTCTAGCAATGACCGTTTTTCTCTTCCTTAGACAGGGAAGGCACCTTCCTCTGAGGATCTTTCATGAGATGCATTTAAGTGGAAAGGAGGAAGTCAGACAGCTTTTCCTGAATCTATTTCTCAAATGCCTTTAGCTCATAATAATAAACATACCAAAATGACACATCCTGGGGTGGCATGTCCTAAAACCCTTCACTCACAATTTTCCTTCTGAAAAATTCTGTGACCTGGTGGCTCACAACTGTAATCACAGTGACATGGGAGGCTGAGGCAGGAGGACTGCAAGTTTGAGGCCATCCTCAGCAACTTAGTGCGACCCTATCTCAAAATTTTAAAAAAAATGAAAAAGCTGAGGATGTGGCTTATTGGTAAAGTTCCCCTAGGTTCAATCCCTGGTGGTGGGGGGTGGGAGGCAAGAAAAATTCTGTAGAGAAACAAAACAAAACTTTGTTAGCCTAAGGGACTGAGCCTATAGTTACTTAAGTATGGATTGCCGTCTACCAAATGTTCTTAAAATGGGACCACTTGAGCTTATCAACCAACATGATGGTTTAACACAGCAACATGAGTGTGTTAAAACCATCACGTTAGGGGGCTGGGGTTGTGGCTCAGTGGTAGTGCACTTGCCTAGCATGCATGAGGCACTGGATTCAATTCTCAGCACCGTATATAAATAAATGAAAAAAATAAAAGTCCATCAACAGCTAAAAAAAAAATTTTAATTTTTTTTTGTAGTTGTAGATGAACAAAACGCCTTTATTTGTTTCATCGTTACGTGGTGCTAAGGGGCAACTTATGACTGCAGCTGGAAGGAAAAGAAAATCCCACAATTCCTGGAAGCTTGCTTGGGACAGGAGAATTATTTGTTATTCTATTCTCTTGTACTTACAAAAACTGGTGCCAAAGAGTCTAAGAATGTGACTTTGTTAAGGGAAAACAATCTGTATTTTTCATGTTCCTGTCCTTTCGTTGTGATATTAAAGAATATGTAAGATATTAACAATAAATGTTGGCGAGGATGTGAGAGAAAAGGTTCATTCCTATATTGCTGGTGGAACTGCAAACTGGTGTAATCACTATGGAAAGCAGTAGAGAGATTCCTCAGAGAACTTGGAATGGAACCAGTTATCCTACCAGAATTGGACCCAGTTATCCTACTCCTTGGTCTATACCGAAAGGATTAAAATCAGCATACTATCGTGACACAGCCACATCAATGTTTATAGCAGATCAGTTCATAGTAGCTAAGCTATGGAACCAACCTAGATGTCCTTCAACAATGAATGGATAAAGAAAATGGAACATAACTCAGCCATAAACAAGAATGAGAATACAGCATTTGCCAGTAAATGGATGGAAGTAGAGACTACCATGCTAAGCGAAATAAGCCAATCCCAAAAAACCAAAGGCCAAATGTCCTCTCTGATATGTGAATGCTAACACACAATAAGAGTGGGAGGGAAGAGTAGAAGTTCAGTGGATTAGACAGAGGGGAATGAAGGGGAGTGGGGATGGAAACAGGAAAGACAGTGGAATGAATCGGACATAACTTTCCTGTGCTAATATATAAATACACAAGCAGTGAAGCTCCACATCATGTAAATCACAAGAATGGGATCCTAATTAGAATAAGTTATACTCCATGTATGTACAATATGTCAAAACGCACTCTACTGGCATGTATATCTAAAAAGAACAAAGGAGAAAAGAATACGTAAGATGCAATGTACTTGCTCCTTCGTTTAGAAGGGCACTTTAATGAGCCTTCTGTCAGTTACCTTCAGCCTGTGATTTAGACTGAAGTCTGGATCAGAGAAGAAAGTATTTTGCACTATAGGGTAAGAGAATTTGAGAAGTTGAGAGCTAGAAACTAGAAGGGAACTGGAGAGAGACTGGAAGGGATAGATGGTAGCAAGCTGAGTCCCAGGGAAGGATGTGACCAGAAAGAAATTCCTTTTGGCAGGAATGGCCCATGAGATTTTAGGACAGTGATAATTTATATAATCAGCCCTCCATATCTGTGAATTCTGCATCCTTAGATTCAACCAACTGCAAATGGAACATATTCAAAATGAAATATTCAGAAAATGTTGCTGACATATTGTTGTTAGGCCCACAATATGTGCATCTATACAGAACATACACAGAGATTGCTCTTGTCATTATTCCCTAGACAATACAGTACAGTAACTATTTACATCAGCATTTACATTGCATGAGGTATTATAAGTTATCAAAAGATGACTTAATGTGTACAGGAGAGTGTCCAGAGATTATGTGCAAATAGAATGCCATTTTATTTAAGGGATTTGAGCATCATGGATTTTGGTGTCTGCTGGGTGTCCTACTGATCTGCTGTGATACAGGGATGACTGTGTAGCTTTAGGTTGGTGTCCACACTGTATTGGTATTCTCCCTTTCTCCCTCACATCTCAGTAGAACATGTTACGTGTTAGAGATACTTGGGGAAATGAAGAAATCAGGAATGTGCCCAGAAGGGACCAAAAAGACCTGTGAGAAAAAATAGCAGCCGGGCACGGTGGCTCAAGCCTGTAATCCCAGCACTTAGGGAGGCTGAGACAGGAGAATCGCGAGTTCAAAGCCAGCCTCAGCAAGGGCGAGGCTGCTAAGCAACTCAGTGAGACCCTGTCTCTACATAAAACACAAAATAGGGCTGGGGATGTGGCTCAGTGGTCAAGTGCCCCTGAGTACAATCCCCAGTACCAAAAAAAAAAATAGCATCAGAGGAGCAAGTTAAACTGTGAGAAACAAGCTGTTCCTCAGACTGGGAAGCAGGAGTTCTGATTGGGGTGGGGTGGGGATGGGCATCACCCCATCATCTCCACATCCCTTTCCAAAAGCACAGAAAGTAGGGGAAGAGGACCAGAAGGCAAGTTAAGGATGATTTTTGGCTACATGTAATTTAAAAACACCTGATTCAAAATAGTCAATGAGGAAATATTATTTCATATAACAAAAAATCCTAAATTAGATGGGCTCCAGAGTTGGCTTATTGAACAGCTTAATGGTGCCATCGAAGGCCCAAGTTCTTTGCCTCTTCCTGCTCTGTTATCCTTACCTTGTTGGCCTGGCTTCAGGTCACCTCACATCTGGGCATCCTGTTTGCATAATTAGGTGAGAATTCCTTATTTGCAAATGTCAGAAATCTAACCTAGACCAGCTTAGGAAAAATAGTCCAAAGAGACTTCAAGCATATCTGGGATCTAGGAGAGTTTCAGAACTCTCTTTCCTTCCATATTTCAGGATTCTGTTTGGCTTCACTTGTGACAGGCAGCAAGATGGCAGCTGGCAGTGCCAAGCCTTCATGCTGTATATCTCATGGAGAGGTGGGAGAGAGATTGATTTTGTCTTCTAATGTCCATATAAGAAGCATCATGAAGGGACTCTGTTTAACCCACAGGCATGGCCCTGGACCAGTCACCTGGGGGTCAGGACCACTCAACCCGCAGGAATGAGCTGGATTTGCGAGGAGGAGGAATGCTTTCGCAGAGGCAGACAAACCAAGCAACGAAAAATGTGGCTGCCACACCCCGGGTGACTATAGAACCTAAACTGATGGAAAATGGGCAAATTCCAAGAAACCAGAATGAAAGAGTGAAAGGAATGTGACTGTTTAGAAGGCCTACTCGGAGCTTTCCAAAGGCTGCAGAGCTAGAAAGTGGCAGAACCTGGAATTAGAGTTGATTTTTGTTTCCAAAGCCTATGCTGTTAGCACAGAGGTGACAGATTTTGTGTGTGTGCGTACTGGGGACTGAACCTAGGGGCACTTAACCACTAAGCCACATCCCCAGCCTTATTTTTTGTTTTATGTAGAGACAGGGTCTCACTGAGTTGCTTAGCGCCTCGCTGTTGCTGAGGCTGGTTTTGAACTCACGATTCTCCTGTCTCAGCCTCCCTAAGTGCTGGGATTACAGGCTTGCACCACCGCACCCGGCTTTTTATTTTTAAGAAAGGATCTTGTGGACTGGGGCTGTAGCCCCAGTCATTGGTAGAGCGTGTGTCTCGCACGTGTGAGGCACTAGGTTGGATCCTCAGTACCACATAAAAAATAAATTAATAAACAAAGATATTGTGTGTCAATCTACAACTAAAAATATATTAAAGAAAGAAAGGAAGGAAGGAAGAAAGGGTCTTGTGCTGGGCACAGTGGCGCGCATCTGTAATCCCAGAAGCCCAGGAGGCTGGGGCAGGAGGATCAAAGTTCAAAGCCAGCTTCAATAAAAGCGAGGTGCTAAGCAACTCAGTGAGACCTTGTTTCTAAATAAAATACAAAATAGGGCTGGGGATGTGGCTCAGTGGTCAAGTGCCCCTGAGTTCAATACCCGATACCAAAAAAAAAAAAAAAAAAAGAATCTTGATAAGTTCCCAAGGCTGGCCTCAAACTCATAATCCTCCTACCTCAGCCTCCCAAGCCATTGGGATTCGAGGTGCTATCATGCCCGGTTTGGGGTGACTGATTGAAGGCAGAGAGGCTAAGACAGAGAGGAGCTGTACTATTGTGACTAGGAGAGCCTGGGAGGTTCTGTGAAGGGCATTTAGGCCAGCTTGGAAGAACAAATCTGAGGAGCCTTTCTGGAAAATGTGGTGTTGTAACTGATGCTGAAAGGACTATAAGAATGTGTTAAAGAAGCCGGGCGCGGTGGCTCAAGCCTGTAATCCCAGCACTCAGGGAGGCTGAGACAGGAGAATCGCGAGTTCAAAGCCAGCCTCAGCAATGGCGAGGCACTAAGCAACTCAGTGAGACCCTGTCTCTACATAAAACACAAAATAGGGCTGGGGATGTGGCTCAATGGTCGAGTGCCCCTGAGTTCAATCCCCGGTACCAAAAAAAAAAAAGAATGTGTTAAAGAGGACTGGGGTTGTGGCTCAGTGGCAGAGCGCTTGCCTAGCATGTGTGAGGCACTGGGTTCGATTCTCAGCATCACATATAAATAAATAAAATAATGTCTATTGACAACTAAAAAAAAAAAAAAAAGAATGTGTTCAAGAGGGTGAAGGAGAGGAGCGAGGAGGAAGTTGGTTGGGTAAGCAGGGAAAGCCAGAGTTTCAGCTTTGGACTGTCCCTGTTTCCATGGGATGGGGACTTCCTCGTCCTCCCGGGCTCTTGTCTCCTCCCAGCTCTCTACCCCAGGCCACTGCGTCACGACAACCCATCAGTTTTCCACTTGGGGGTTTCCAGAAGCATTCTCACAGTCGTGGGACGTGGCTGCGGTTCTAGCAGCCCGCTTTTTGTGTGACCATTAGCTAAACACTCTCCTTCTTGGAATGGAGTTAACCTTATTGATAAAATCATAATGGGTAAATCAACGACAATGATGGTTGCTCTGTGACTACCCTAAAAATCATTGATTTGTAGGCTTATGAATTGTGTGGTATGTGAATTGCACCTCAATAAAACTGTTTTAAAAAATTGTAGTGGGTTAAGTCATGAAGGAAGTGTGGCCTGAGGGCTAAGAGCTGTCGCAATCCAGGTTTTGCTACTCTGCAGCCATGTGACCTTGGGCACAGTTCTTTATCTCTCCAGACATCATTTTCCTCCTCATAAAAGGGGAATTAGAGTCCTATTTTGCAAGGGGGCTCAGGTGGTGAAGGGGCAGGAGCAGTCTGAGGCTGGAGGAGTTGCTGGCACTCTGGTTCTGTCACTTGTTAAGTGGGGATGAGAGAACTCCATCCTAGGTGGTTGGTACCTATAAGATACAGGCAAATATGAAGTTTTTACAACTATGCTTGGCACATAGTTCCATAAATAGTGGCTAGTTTTTATATCTATTTCATATCCCAGACCCTGTTTGGGCTCTCTGTGACATAGCTAACTATCTACCCAAAGCTAGTACTGAATTCCCACTTCCCAGGACTGAGTAATAATACCTGAGTATTGCCTGAGCCCTATCCTCAAGGTAGTATGCAATTTGGGGTGACGGATTTTGACAGCCCATGCTCCTCTTTTCTGAAAAGTGCCCTTCCCACAGAGGTGGGCTCCAATAACACCCAGCCATAACTAAATGGAAAGGGGTGGATCCCTCACCCAGGTTAGGCCAGTCAATTTCTCTCTCCAAGGTATGTAGAATTAGGAGTCTGGAATATGTTAACAGATGGTACTAGAGCTGAGAGGTAACATATCTTTAGGCTGAGGCAGTCTTTGGAGTCATATGAGTACAGGTACCAAGAATCCAGATGAAGAATCACAAAACATATGCATAGAGAGTAACAAGAAACCCTATGTAGCCTCTAAGGGAGAAGGACAGAGAAGTTCTGTCGTGTATTCTTTCTATTGCTATAACAAAATACCTGAGGCTGGATACTTTATAAAGAAAAGAGGCCTTGCTGGGCACAGTGGTGCATGCCTGTAATCCTAGCACTTTGGGAGGCTGAGACAGGAAGATCACAAGTTCAAGCCAGCCTCAGCAACAGTGAGGCACTAAGCAACTCAGTCTCTAAATAAAATACAAAATAGGTCTGGGGATGTGGCTCAGTGGTCCAGTGCCCCTAAGTTCAATCCCTGGTACCAAAGGGAGAAAGAAAAAGGCCTAAGGACGAGAATGTAGCTTAGTGTTTGCCTAGCATGTGCAAATCCCTGGGTTTGATCTCTAGTACTGATGTTCTGATATGCAGATGCTAACACACAATGGGGAGAGTGGAAGTTCATTGGATTAGACAGAGGAATGAAGGGAAGGAAGGGGGGATGAGAACAGGAAAGACAGTAGAGGGAATCAGACGTAACTTTCCTGTGTTCATATATGAATACACAGCCGTGTAACTCCACATCATGTACAACCACAAGAATGGGAAGTTATACTCCATGTATGTATGTCAAAATACATTCTACTGCCATGTATAACTAAAAAGAACAAATTAAAAAATTAACAAGAAAAACCTAGGGCCTCACACATGCTAAGGCGAGTACTCTACTACCGAGCTACATCCCCAGCCCGAGCTTACAGTTGAAGACTGAAAGTCCAATAATGGATGGTCCCATCTGTTCAGCCTCTGGTGAGGGCCCCTCAGCTGAGTCACATCATGGTGGGATCACATGGGAGAGGGAGAGATCACATGACAAAAATGGGTCATGTATACTATCAATACTAATCTCTACTCAAGAACATGTGTGACTAATTTTGCTAATTCTAACACAGAGAGATTCAGGGACCAGACTTTTTCTTTTATGACAATTCACCTTTTCAAGAACTACCTGGTCCCATGAGAACTACATCAGTGCCCTCCACGGGTGGTGTCTCCAGTGAACTAATCACCTCTTACTAAGTGATTTAACTAGTAAAAACCTTTAAGAGAGGAGAGCCCTCTTAAGTGTTCCACCACCCCTAATACCACCACATTGGGGACCAGTCCTCCACCACATAAACCTTTGGGGAACATACTATATCCAAACCACAGCAGACCCCAAAACATTTCCATTCATTCAACAAATTTATTGATCATCTTCTACATGTGATGCCCAGGATATAGTGGCAAACAAGGATAATTTCCTGTTCTCATGAAGCCTACAATCTAGTGGGGAAAACAGGTAATAAACCAACAAATAAAAGATAAAATGTCAGGAAATTATGTCTACTATATATTTCTTTCAAAAGTGAGGAGGGCTGGGGTTGAGGCTCAGTGGTAGACCACTTGCCTCGCACTTGTGAGGTAATGGGTTCCATCCTCAGCACCACATAAAAATAAATAAATAAAGATATCATGTCCATCTACAACTGAAAAAATATTTAAAAAAAAAAAAGAGTGAGGAGACAGAGAGGGATGGAAAAAAGTGAAAGGGCAGTTATTTTAGTCTGGGCTTTCAGGGATGAGCTTTCTGAGGAGGAGAAAAGAACCTAGAGATGATAACTCCAGGATAGAAGAGCAAGTGTAAAGGAGATTGTATACTCACGGACCAGCAAGAAAGCCTCAAGTTTTAGCCGGGAGTGGTGATGCATGCTTGTAATCCCAGCACTTAGGGAGGCTGAGACAGGAGAATCTCGAGTTCAAAGCCAGCCTCAGCAACAGCGAGGCGCTAAGCAACTCAGTGAGACCCTGTCTCTACGTAAAACACAAAATAGGGCTGGGGATGTGGCTCAGTGGTCGAGTACCCCTGAGTTCAATCCCCGGTACCAATTAAAGAAAGAAAGAAAGAAAGAAAGAAAGAAAGAAAGAAAGAAAGAAAGAAAGAAAGACTCAAGTTTTGTTTTCACAAAACCACTGAAAATTTTTGTACAGAGAAATGACACAATCTTATTGCTTTTTTAAAAAAAGATCACTCTGGCTGCTGTGTGAAGCATGGATGGTGGAGGAAGGCAAGGAAGAAACAGAGAATGTGACCATAGTCCAGGCCCTCATGGTGGTGGCCAGGACTCAGGGTCATGGAGGAAGAGGGAAGAGTGGGAGTCTGGATCTATTTTGACAGTTCAAGTTCCTGCTTCTGGTTCCTCACGAGGCCTGCCTACATCTTGTCCCTGTGTTCATCTGATTTCCTCTTTTTACACTCCTTTCAAATCTCCTTCCTGCTCGGGGTAGTGTGTACTGGTAGTTGCGACTGAACCATCCTGACTAGATAGGCTGGCTCGCCAGGCTGGTCTAACTTACCATCCAGGACAGGCTTCAGTGTTATTTTTCTAGAGTTAAGCAAAGTGTCTTCTCTTGTGTGTGATATACATAGGAATTAACAACCTCTCAAGTGATTTTTTTTTTTACAAGAACTGAGAAAGGAAGTAATCAAGGAAGATGTACTTTATGATACGAGGGAAATGCTTACGATCTGTTATATGCCACCCGCAGTGATGCCTGCCACAACAGAAAAGAGGTGACGAGAACAATATCAGATGCCCAAATACATAAAATATTATATACTAGGGCTGCCCTAAAAGCTTTGCTTATGTTAATTCATTTAAGCCTGGGGCGTAGGCTGTCGCTGTTCTTATTTTCCAGATAAGTTAGCTGAGGCAAAGGATGTTTTAGTGTCTAAAATCACAAAACCAGAACTAGGGATGTAGTTTCGTGGCACTTGCCTAGAATGTGCAAGGCCCTGGGTTTGATCCTCTGCACTGCTAGAGAAGAGAGAGAAAAAAATAAAATCACAGCACTAGTAGTAGCAGGTATGTGATCAGCTCAGGCATTTGAGCTTCATGCTCTTAGCTAGAGTTTCTCAGGCACTACTGGCATGTCGGGTGGGAGGATTCTTTGTTGCACAGGACTTCCCCTCTCTCAGAGTGATGAGTTTAGTAGCCCTAGCATTCCCTACATTAACTCAGTTTAACTCTTTCCTATGAGTTAAGTGTTGTTACGCATTCTGGTTTTTTTTTTTTTTTTTTCCATATCAGGGATTGAATTCAGGGGCACTTAACCACCAAGCCACATCCCCAGACCTTTATTTTTGTTTTTATTTAGAGATAGGGTCTTGCCAAGTTGCTTAGGGCCTTGCTAAGTTGCTGAGGCTGGCTTTATACTTGTGATCCTCCTGCCTCGGCCTCCTGAAGCACTAAGATTACAGGTGTGCACCATCATGCAAGGTTATTGTTACATATTCTAATCACCATTTTACAGAAATGGAAACTAGACACAGGAAGGTGAAATAGATCACTCTGATTTGCCCAGCTCATAACTGAGGATTCAGCATTCAAACCCAAGAGTCTGGTCCAGGTCCTGTGCCTTTAACCATTCTGCTATCCTGCCTCACTAAGGGTTAAGAGAATAGATAACGGGATGGGATGCCCTTGAAGGAGAGTCCAACAGACCTTTCATATACAGCCCAGGAGCTCAAGAGAGCCACTCCAGGCTGGAAAGACAAAGATTTGCAAGAACCAAAGTCCCTTTCCTTAATGCAGGATTGGCCATCAGCAGATGAGGGATGTCTTAATCCATTTCACATTGCTGTAATGCAATACCTGAGACTGGTTACTCTATACAGAAAAGAGGTTTATTTGGCTCGTGGTGTTGATGGCTGGAAAACTGAAACAGCATGGTGCTGTTATCTGGCAAAGCCCCCTACTCTCAACTGCATCACAATATGGCTGAGAAGTGGAGAAGGAAATAGCTGTGTGCAGAAGGGACTCTGTGTGTGTGTGTGTGTGTGTGTGTGTGTGTGTGTGTGTGTGTTTTGGCTGAGAATAATCAAGCAAGCATCAGTAATCTACAGCAAAGCCAAACCCAAGGAATGTCCAGAATGCTGCCCTTCTGGTTGGCACCTTGTCTTCCCCAACTGTTTCCTCCAGCCCCTCCTGCTGAAGCTATTCTCCCCTTAAAGGACATCCTGGACACTCCTTTATGTGTAAGTCTGTGCCTTCATACTCCTAGATATATGCTCACACATGGCTTATGGCGGTGCTAATGTTGGCACCACTGGGGACAAAATCAAATCTCTTAACACAATAATCCTGCCCCCAAAATAACTTAAGAAAAGCTGGAGGTGAGAGGACTGGCGATATGGATGGCTGCCCTTCCTGACCTTGTACCTATTAGCCAGCCACACATCACAGGCAACAGTGTCCAAAAAAAAAACAGGAAAAGCAGGAATAGGCCATTGCCCAGGACACCACCCCAGCCTCTTCCTCTTTAATTACGGTTCAGCTGCAAGTCCCTGGCCTTGACCCTTGACTCTGTCCTCTGTTTTCTGTTCGGCCTTTGAATTTGTGGAGGATTATGACTCAGCCTGTGCTCTGGTTCCTCTTCCTCTTGCCCACTTCAAGAGTACACCCCATCCAAGGTGTCTTTAGGATCTGTGTGTTGGTTAGCAATCATTTGTTTGCAAGTAAGAAAGACCAACTCAAGCTAGTAAAAGAGAAGACTGTATGCTGAGACCTCACATGTCACCAAGAGCCCAAGGCAATAATTGCATATAATATATAATAATATAATAGGATGTGGAAATGGGACCTTTCATTGCCTCTGTTTCTTTTTCTTTCCCCCAGTACTGGAAATTGAACCCAGTGGCACTTTACCACTGAGCTACATCTCTGGCCCTTTTTATTCTTTATTTTGAGACAGGGTCTCACTAAGTTGCGGAGGGTCTTGCTAAATTGCCTAGGCTGACCTTGAACTTGAAATCCTCCTGCCTCAGCCTCTCAAGTTGCTGGGATTATAGGCATACACCACTGCACCCCGCCAGCTCATCTAATCTTCAGAAGACCATGCAAGGCAAGGTCCATGGTATCATCTCATTTGCTAAAGGGGACACTGAGGCTTAGAGAGCCCAAGACATTCTTTTGCTCAAGTTTCCACAACCAGAAAGCAGCTGAGCTGGGATTTAAATCTAGGAGGAGAATCTACATATCCCCTGCTCTTTCTTCCATACTATGTCTCTTCCCTGCAACCAATTTAGCACCTCCTTTCCCCAGCCTTTCTTAGTTTTGGTTTAATTTCGCCTCCAGCTCCCAAGACATGTTTTGGCAATGAAGTCCTAGCAGATCTATACAGGCTCACAAATCTGTTTCCTTAGAAGATTACTTCATCTCCTTCCTCCCCTGCCTTTCAGATAAGGAAACTGAGTCTTAACATCTTCGATAATTTTCTAGAGGAATTCAAGTTTCTCCTTTGAATTGTAAAGTCATAGTACAATGCACCTTCAAAGGCTCTTAGAAATGGATCTAACATTTCATCCTCGGTTTATCTCCAGCTATTAAATAGTCCTCACTTCTACATTGCAGGTCTATAAGTGTCAAAGCCATGGGAACTGAATGAAATGGATGTCTCAGAAAAGAGAAGCAGCAACAGTTGACAGGAACAACATCCTCAATTTTCAAGATATTTACAGAACGTGTATATGTTTTTTCTAAGTTCCCTCTTCAAAGAAACTATGCCACCTCAGTTCCAATTAACTTAATGGCACAGCATAGTCATCTTTTTCTGTGAAAGGGACAAAAATGAAGTCAGCTATGAAATCCCTTATATGTAAGTGAAAACTAAAAATGATTATACTAATCATGGCTGGCAACGATATGACAAAACCAGTTCTTACATAACGTGCTGTTGACATTGTCACTGGCACAACCTTTTCGAAAGCAATTTGGCAGTAATTCCTCTCCTAGAGTTTTATCTGAATGAAATTGTATTACACAGGAAACCAAGCAATGAAAACTTTGACATTTATCAAAGGTGCATTACTTTGATATGTAGATACTTATTTTGGGACAGGTCTCAACATTATAAACTCAGCACAGGTGACCTCATTTAGTCCTCAACACAATTCTGTGAGGTGTGTGCTGTTTTACCTGTCGTATACCAAATTGGGTAATGGAGGCTATAGGAACTGATGCAGTTTGCCCATAGTTCAACAAAGTTGAATCTGGTTTGAACTGAGCAGCTGGGTTATGGGATCACATGCTATGTTCCTGGGCCACCTTTGCTCAGCCTCTAATCATCTTCAGTGACCAATTGCTCTTGACACAGTTTCCTGTTCCCAGACCCGGCCCCTAATACCATGCTGATATCTTGATCTGATAATAGTCTTGTGAGAAACTGTGAGGCAAAGGAGAAATGAAGGAGTTGAGGAATAATGAAGATACCGGATTCTTTGTTTTCTATAGTGGTGTATGGAGAAGCAATTGCTCAAGCTACTACAATGTGCTCAGTACCCTAGATGGGTCACCATCAAAACTGCCCAACTCCAAGATAGGGGATCATTTGTCTTTCTGATAGAAGTAGAAACTGATACTCAGGGAGGGGAAGTGGTCAGCTCAAAGTCACACAGCAAGTAAATGGTCACAGTCTCATAACCTAGTCCAGCCTAACTCTTTCTAGAGCCCAAGTTCCTTCTCCAGGCTGTCTCTTTGACCAAGACTCACACTGTAGTAACCAAAGCCAACTTGGGCATGGAGAACGTTGGGCTGGTGGAGGTGGGAGGATGTTGGGCTGCTAGATCTAGGTGATATTGATCCAGTTCCAGTTGCAGGTCCTGGATGGAAGTCCCAGTTTTCAGATCCAGGGAGTAGAGAACTTGGTGTGGACTCAGCAGAGGCTTAACTGATTCAGCTAAGAGAGGAAGGTAATATGCAAAGTCTAAAGCTATGTTCAGGATCAGGTGGAGAAATAAATAGAGAAACTGAGGCAGAATCCCAGTGAAGGACCAGGTCAGGGCTGGAGATGTCTCAGTGGTAGAGTGTTTGCCGAGCATGGGCGAGGCCCTGGGGTTGATCCCTGGCACCACACGAAAAACAAAACAACAACAACAAAAGGCCCAGGCCAACATGGCAGGCGAAGACTAAACACTGTGATCTATGGGTCTCCAGGAGGACCCTCCAGCACTTTAGGACCTTTCCTATAAACACAGCTGCTTTCCCCACAGAAGAAAAGGGGCAAGTTCTAGGACAATGACATCTAATTCAGCTTTGGGGGAATCACCCTCCTATTTGTCAGCCCAGGGCAAATGGATACAGGAGATAAACTGGGTCTGGAACCACCCACCCCACTGAACCATACTTCATGCCCTTGCTGGCCCAAGGGGCACATGAGCTGATAAGAAGGGCCCCTTGGAGCCAGGCGTGGTGGCTCATGCCTGTAATCCCAGCACTTTGGGAGGCTGAGATAGGAGAATCACGAGTTCAAAGCCAGCCTCAGCAACAGCGAGGCACTAAGCAACTCAGTGAGACCCTGTCTCTACATAAAACACAAAATAGGGCTGGGGATGTGGCTCAGTGGTCGAGTGCCCCTGAGTTCAATCCCTGATACCAAAAAAAAAAGAAGAAGAAGAAGAAGGGCCCCTCTGGAGGAGCTGGAAAGGCTGAGGAAGCTGGTCCAGTGTAGGAAAATGTCTTTATGGTGGACTTCTTCTCCACCCTGGAATATTACCACAGGAAATAAGAAACTCTGTCCACGTCTCCAGGCCTCCTGCCCCGTGACCTCTTAAGTTAGTGGCATACCATTTCCCCTTCTCATATAGTTCCAAGAGGACCAGGCAATGGATGGTGCTGGCAGGGGACCTACGAGGAAAACTGGGTACATGTCTCTCTTACCAGGGCTGCTGTGCCCTGAGTTGCTTCCTCAGCAGTAAGAAAACCTAGTGTTTCAAAGATGAAGACTTCCTGGGGGAAGCCACCTCAGGATCAGTGACTCACTCTCTGGAATGTATAATGAGGTGTCAAGGTGTGTATTCTAAGAAACCCGTCAGAACAGATCAGACTCACCTTTGAAAGAGGCCAAACCAGGCTACAGCCAAGACCACCCACACCGGCAGCACCATCTCCCCACCTTGGTTCCAGCCTGGCCAAAGTGAGTGAAGATGGGCAGAGTCTAGACAAGCAGGAAAAGAAGAACAGGGAGCCTGAGCACACCTGCAGTGTGCCCAAAGTTTTATGCATATCATTTAATACTCACTACCCCCTAAGAACTCGAGATTCTTAACTTTTACCATTTCACAAATGAAGAAATATATTAATTCAGATACTCTGCCTTGGTATGAACAATTCACTGAAGTGAACTATTCCCCAAAAAAGTAACTTGAGGAGAGAAGGGGAATTAATTTTAAAGACCAAAGGGAATGGCCTGGAACTCAGACACTTCAATAACAACAGATGTTTACTTCGTACTTGCCATGTGTAAGTTATTGTTCCACACACTTTTAATTCTTAGGACAACCCCTTGAAGTAGATAATAATATCATTTCCATTTTACAGAGAACCAGGACACAGAGAAGCTGCATGACTCACCCGGGGTCACACAGCTAGGAAGTGGCAAGGCCAATATCTAAACCAAGGTAATCTGGGTGCAGAGATGGTGCCCTTAACCATTATACCAAGGGTTACCTCTAGCTGTGTGAAAGGTAGCTGGGCCTAAGGATAACCTAAGGTGAAGGCTTTATTCTCTCCTGCTGCACATCAATTCCGTGGTGGAAAATGACCATTACCAGCTTCTGAGTTCCTAACTCCTTCACTCAAAAGGCCAATCAAACCAAAACTGGAATTCCAAAATCCTGGGCAAGGGACTCTAATCCATTTGAGTCAGGCCCATGCCCTGGTCCAATTAGCCAGGATAGGGGTGGAGGATGGGGACAGAATCACATTATAACAGAAGCCCCATCACCATAAACATTCAAGGGATTTAGTGGTAAACAGACATGGGCCATGTCCTTGTTCCCCTGTAGCTTACAGATTCATAGAGGTTGTATTGAAGAGAACAGGTATTAATCAGATAAACACAAATAAGTGGAAAATTAGAATTGTTAGTACTTAGTACTACTTAGGTGAAATATACAGTGTTTAAGGTCTGTAATGGAACCTAATGACAGGGTTTGATCTAGTCTGGGGAGTTGAAGAAGGATCCATGAAATAACCATCTGGAACATAAGAGAAGAATTGGAAGTAATCTGACAGTGTATTAGCAGGTGGCACAGAATACACAACAGCTAACTGGTGAGAGAGAAGAGCAACTTTGAGGGAAAGAAACAAGGTAGAAGACCCCAGAACATGACGCTTCCATCATGCAAGTTGGAGAAGTAGGGAGCAAATCCTTCAGAACTTCAGGAAAGTTTTGATTTCTTTCCAAAAACAAATGGAAGCCAGGGAACTATTCCCAGTGGGTAAGTTACAAGGTCAGACTCTCTTAGAGAATTACTAATTCCTTGGGTACCTCCCATGTAAAGGTGAGATATACATGTTAATAAACTTGTTTCTTTTTCTCTTATTAATCTGTCTTTTGTTACAAGGCTCTGTCCTTGCTAAGAACTAAGAAGGGTAGAAAGAAAATTCTTTTTTCTCCCCTATAACTTCCATCTCATTGGCCAGAACTTAGTCATAGGGAACTAGCTACAAGAAAATGTCATCTTCTGGTGAGGTGCATGGCTACTCCTGAAATAGGGGTTCTTCTGTAGTTTAGGAAGAGAGAGAGAATAAGTATTAGGCCATTAATTGCTACAGATAATTGCCCATGTTTGATGATAAATGTAACAGTCCTTGACAGATTGAAAAATTATTTTTTCTCCACGACCTCCCCAGAACCTTCTAATACAACTGTGCAGGGGTTATCATTATCTGCATTTTCACAATTGGGGAAACTGAGATTCAGAGACAGGCAGATTTTACCTAAGACAAAACAACTAGTGATGGCAGAACTAGGAGACAAATTCAGGTCTAAATCTGAAATCCAAGTTCTTCCCCTTTTCCTCTCTTGTTTTCCTGAACTAATTTTGATGTCTGCTCTAGTTAAAGATTGTTTGAGGTAAAACTGCCTCTCTAGCCAATCCCCAGACAGGGGCAACACTGATGTCAACTGTGGAGATGGGAGAGGGGATCAACAGTGACCGTAAAACTTCTTCCATTTGCTAAAGACTTAGGGAAGGAATCTTGTCTCTCTCTCTCTCTCTTTTTTTTTTTTTACTTGTCCATACAGCAGATGGCAGGTCACTAAACTTTGATGGAATGATAAAACACTCATGACCTTTTCACAGGTCCACCTTGCCTCAGAAAGCCACAATCACCAAAAACACCACTTGTGTAGAGGATTTTATTGACTACATTCTTCCACACACAGTGACTGACATTGTCCACCACCTTGAACCTGAGAACTCACTGTCAGAAAGGCTTCTGTGGGAGACTGAATTTCACTGCACTCAACCTGCTCCTCTGTCCCATCGTCCCTTTTTTAGTAAGTCTTTTTTATTATTGTGTTAACATGAAATTTATCATGTTAGCCATTTTTAGTGCACAGTCCAGTGCACTAAGTGGGGTCACATGGTCGTGTGACCGTCACCATTGTCCCTCTCCAGAGCCTTTCCATATTACCATACTGAAACTCTGCACCCATTAAACACCAACTCCCCATTCTCCCCTTTTCCCAGCCCTTGGCATCTGCCATTCTACTTTCCGCCTCTATGAAATTGGCTACTCTAGGCACCTCATAGAAATGGGATCAGACCACATTCATCCTTTCATACCTGGCTTCTGTTCCTTAGCATACCATCCTCAAGGTTCACCCATGTTGGTAGCATATCCGAATTTCTTTCTTTTTTAAGACTGAAAACAAAATATCCCTTTATGTGTCTGTGCCACATTTAGTTTATTTATTCTCTCAGTGGTCATTGGGTTGCTTACACCTTTTGGCTTTTTTTTTTTTTTTTTTAATTTTTTGATGGTGATGGATATAATTGCAACTACTTTTTTTAAAAAAGATTTTGTTTTATTTGTAGATGAACACGATGTCTTTATTTTATTGCTTTGTATGTGGTGCTGAGGATCGAACCCATGGCCTCACGCATGCGAGGCGAGCGCTCTGCCTCTGAGCTACAATCCCAGCCTCCTTTTTTTTTTTTGGTACTGGGGATTGAACTCAGGGGCACTCGACCACTGAGCCACATCCCCAGCCCTATTTTGTGTTTTATGTAGAGACAGGGTCTCACTGAGTTGCTTAGTGCCTCGCCATTGCTAAGGCTGGCTTTGAACTCGCGATTCTCCTCCCTCAGCCTCCCTAAGTGCTGGGATTACAGGCTTGAGCCACCGCGCCCGGCTACCTTTTGGCTTTGTGAATGATGTTTCTATTCCTATTGATGTTGTCTCAGCCTCCCAATTATCTGGGATTACAGGTGTACACCATGGCACCCACCAGTGTACAAGTATTGGTTCAAGTCCCTACTTTCAATTATTTTGGATATCCACCCACAAATGGAATTACTAGATCATATGGGGAATCCATGTTTCGTTTTTTGAGGAGCCACCATACTGTTTTCCTCAGCTTCCACACCAGTTCCTATCCCCATTAGCAGTGCGCAAGAGTTCCAGTTTCTCCACATCCTCACCAACACTTATCATTTTCTGTTTTTATCTCGTTGACATTTTGGTTTGCTTTCCCACAATAATTGATGATATTAAATATCTTTTCATGTGACTTTTAGCCATTTGCATACCTTCTTTGGAGAAATGTATATTCAAATCTTTTATCTGTTTTTAAAATCAAGTTGTTGGGGTTTTTTATTAAGTTGTAGGAGTTTTCCACATATTCTGGATATCAATCCTTTTTTTAAAATATTTTTTTTAGTTGTATGCAATATCTTTTATTATTTATTTTTATGTAGTGCTGAGGATCGAACCCGGTGACTTACGCATGCGAGGCAAGCGCTCTACCACTGAGCCACCGCCCCAGCCCCTGGATATCAATCCTTTATCCGATATATAATGTGCAAATATTTTCTCCCATTCCGTGGGTTGCCTTTTCACTCTCTTGATAGTGCTCTCTGATGCCCTATCCTCCCTTTCAAGGAACTTACTCACCTAGACGTGGTGGCACACACCTGTAATCCCAGTGACTTAGGAGGCTAAGGCAGGAGAGTCACAAATTCAAGGCCAGCCTCAGCAATTTTGCAAGACTGGGGGTGTACCTCAGTGGTAAATTGCACCTGGATTCAACCCCCAGTACCAAAAAAAAAAAAAAGAACTAATTCATCTTTTCCATTCAAAGATCACAGTCCCCTGACTCATACATGTGGCAATTTCAACTTCTTAAAACACCCTCTGAATGTATTGTAGAATGACCTGGGATGTCAAATAAAAGGAAAGCCTGACTAGGCACACTCTGTTCCTCTCTACAGTTTCACATTCTAAAGAAAATACAGGGTTACACAATATTAACTTGGCAAAAAAATGCAGGGGAATGGGATTAAGGATTGGAGTGAGAAGGGAGGCACAACATTTACTGAGTTTATTCTGGGCCACTCATTGTCCTGAGCAATTCTAATTTCACAAAACCATTTGTTATGTAAACAATATAATCATTGCCATATTACAGATAAAGAAATAAGCCCAGAGGGGATTGTAGCTCAGTGGTAGAACGCTTGCCTTGCATGTGTGAGGCACTGGGTTCAATCCTCAGCACCACGTAAAAAAAATAAAATAAAAGATATCTGTGTCCATCTATAAATTTAAAAAAATATATTAAAAAAAAAGAAAAAGAAATAAGCCCAGAGAGGTTTTGTAGCTAGCCCCAAATCATAGACTCCACCATAGCAAGTGGTGGAGCCAGAAATGGAACCCTGGTCCTGTGTCCCAGAGGCCATTGTAGGGAGCACTCTGAGACACTGTACAGGCTTTGGAGCAGAATTATTTCAATTTCAATTCAAATGACTTGTGAATACCTGATTACAAACTTTTTTAAAATATTTTTTTTAGTTGTAGATGGACACAATATCTTTTATTTTTTTAATGTGGTACTGAGGATTGAACCCAGTACCTCACACACTCTACCACTGAGCCACATCCCCAGCCCTACAAACTCTTTAGTAATCTAAGAGAAATTCAAACTAAAAATAGGATTTGACTTCACACCTACCTGCAATTTGAAAGTTGGATAATGCCAACTGTGGGGAGGGATGCAGGGAAAGAGAAACTTTCATGTAACTATGGAAGAGTTCTTGTGGGACTTCAGCCTGCATGGGGAGCACAAAAGACCTCAAAGTGGAAGCCAGTAGCAAAGCAGAGGCCCCCATTAGCTGCTGTTCTGTAGACTCCTGCCCCAGCACCCACCATCCTGCCTAGAGGGACTGGACGAGGGTTACATCACATGGTTGGCAGCAGGGGAGGCGAAAAGGGAAGAAGGGACACTACTTCCTGAGGAAGGTCTAAGTTTCAATATTATTCTGCCACTTATCAGCTCTTTTACCTTTACCAATTTCTGAGCCTAATTTTACCCATATGTAAAATGGGCATGAAAATAACTATTCAGTAAGGTGATTGTGAGGCAAGTGCTCAGTGAGACAGTATATGTGAAAGTGGCAAGCAAATTTCTTTCACTGGGGCTCAGTGAAAAAAAAATAGGCCTCCTTCCTTCTGCACCAAGCACCTAGGAGGAAGCCACTGTGTCTTATTCAGTCAACTCAGGTCCTTGTTTATTTTATTCTTTAATGTTAATAAAACCACCTATCTTTCAGGGAGGGTATAAGGTTTCAGTGAGATAACAGATTTCAAAAAAAAAAACTGTTTAGCAGGGCATGGTGGTGCATACCTGTAATTCCAAAGGTTCAGTAGGCTGAGAAAAGAGGATCACAAGTTTGAGTCCAGATTGGACAACTTGGCGAGACCCTGTTTATTTTATTTAATAAAATAAAGTTAAATTTAGCCGGGTACAGTGTTGTACATCTGTAATCCCAGCACTTTGGGAGGCTGAGACAGGAGAATCGCAAGTTCAAAGCCAGCCTCAGCAACAGCAAGGCACTAAGCAACTCAGTGAGACCCTGTCTCTACATAAAACACAAAATAGAGCTGGGGATGCGGCTCAGTGGTCAAGTACCCCTGAGTTCAATCCTCAGTACCAAAAAAATAAAATAAAATAAAGTTAAATTTCAAAAGTGGGCTAGGGTTGTATAACTCAGTGGTAGAGTGCTTGTCTAGCATATGCAAGGCCCTAGATTTGATACCCAGAACTGCAAAAACAAACAAACCTGTGAGAGGCACTCCACGGATGTTTGTTGGGTACTGGATGGATGGATGGGCAAGCAGGTGGTAGAATGGCTCACTGGCAGGATGTCAGCTGGATCATGATTTGTCCTACAGTAATACAAACTCTGCACAAAAACCAGGTGCTTTACAAGAAAGAGGCTTTTATTGTATCTCTTTGTGGCCTTAGGTCTTGAGCACAGATTTAACATAGATGAGTAAAAATAAGTATAAACAGGCCCAGTTCTAGTCACCATGCCCTGCACTTGCCACTCTAGTGTCTGTGACTCATCTTGATGAAGCCAGGTCTTGTATGATCCAACAGTTCACCAACTGAGATCAGGGTGGTTTCCTGGGGCAACAGATGAGATGGGGAGGGGAATGGTGTGTGGAGTGCAGGGTGAGCCCTTCCCAATGCACAGGGTGCCTTGAAAATCCTTGCTGGTGATGTTTCATAAAAAGAAATGTTGTTTGTTAAATGATGTTTAAATGATGTTAAAATGATGTTTCATAAAAAGAAATATAACTCGGTTTTCCCAGTAACCCTGACACCAATGCAAGAAGAAAGAGATACAGGTGAACAACCAGCCCTGAATCTGCTGCAGTTCCATGTTGTATAACTTCTGTGATTACTTAGCCCCTCTGAGCCTCTTATTCCTCTTAGCGAAACAAAAGGGTTGGACCCTCCCAGCTCCAAAATGTTCCAATCCTCTGAGAATCCTCTACATCTTCCATTAAAATATAGACTTTAGAAGAACATGTATTAAATTTCTTCCCCATTTGTTCCCACAGAGTCTCTTTAAACTCATTTAAAGAGCATACATGTATATGTCGGTGTGTCTTTATGCTACACCCTGGGGAAGTCACACGCTTTGGAGACAGAGAGGTGTGAGAAATTGGATACGTAGATGATTAGAATCTGGTTCCTGGGGCCAGGATTGTAGCTCAGTGGTAGAGCGCTTGCCTCGCATGCATGAGGCACTGTGTTCGATCCTCAGCACCACATAAAAATAAATAAATAAGGGGCTGGGGTTATGGCGCAGTGGTAGTGTGCTCGCCTAGCACGCATGAGGCACTGGGTTCGATCCTCAGCACCACATAAAAATAAAATAAAGATATTCTGTCCACCTACAACTAAAAAATAAATATTTTAAATAAATAATTAAATAAATAAAATAAAGATATTATGTCCATCTACAACTAAAAAAATTTTTTTAAAAAAGAATCTGGTTCTTGTACTACAAGATAGGGATGACAGCCAAGCGTGGTGGCGCACTCCTATAATCCCAGCACTTAGGGAGGCTGAGACAGGAGAATCGCGAGTTCAAAGCCAGCCTCAGCAAAGGAGAGGTGCTAAGCAACTCAGTGAGACCCTGTCTCTACATAAAACACAAAATAGGGCTGGGGATGTGGCTCAGTGGTCGAGTGCCCCTGAGTTCAATCCTTGGTACCAAAAAAAAAAAAAAAAAGATGAGGATGACAGATACTGAAATGGAT
Source organism: Geosciurus inauris (assembly GCA_004024805.1). NCBI lineage: Eukaryota > Metazoa > Chordata > Mammalia > Rodentia > Sciuridae > Geosciurus > Geosciurus inauris. The sequence continues at coordinate 67,678 of PVHX01004783.1, read as the reverse complement.
TGACCCAATAATCATGATAACTAAGGTCTATAAAGTTGGGTCTTCCCAGTCCTAAAATGTTACTTGGAGGAATTCAGGAAGCATGCCTATAGAAGGTGTTCCGGTCACAAAGAAAAGGTGCCTGAGGGCACAACCAGGCAGACTAAAGGGTAATAAGTGTGGCTGTACTGGGGTGGTGAGATCTGGGCTGGGGCATGGCTACAATCTACTGTAGTCATTCCTCAGTGTACAGAGGAGATTGACTCCAGGACCCCCATAGATACCCAAATGCACCTACACTCAAGTCCCTCATGTATAATAATGTGGTTGTTGCATATACCCTCTGCACATCTTCTCACATGTTTTTAATCACTCTAGCTCACTTATAATACCTAATATAATGTAAACAGTATGTTAAATAGTTGTTGTACTATACGTTTAAGTCATAATAACAAAAAAAAAGAGTTTGTACATGTTCAGTACAGATGCAATTTTGTTTCCAACTATTTTCAATCTGCAATTGGTTAAATCTGGGGATGTGAAACTGATGGCTACAGAGGGCAAGCAAATAACTGTATACTCCTTCCACATCCCAGGGCCCTGGGTGGACATAAGATCCTGACCTGTGTATTGGACAACATCCTGGAAGAAGCAAGGGGGTAATCATATGTTACCATCTCATGAATATCAGTTTTTCTTTATTGAGCAATTACTGAATGCAGATCCTGGGCACTATCCACATGGCAGCAGCGTTCCCTGAGGTGTGCTATACAAGTCACTGGGGCATATGTGGTAACTTCAGATAGAACACAGAGAAACATTTGTACTTGTTATGTTTTCATGCTTACATACTTCTACTTGTAGCAGCTGGCATTAGTTTTCATTTTCAATTTTAAGTTTTTCCTTTTCAATAAACATAAGTTCTAAAAATTGACTGCAAGGAAATATTTATTAAGTAAACATCCAGGTGATACATCAATACTGCAAACATTGCAAAAATATATGCAAATGACTGACATTCAGGAAACAACTCTGCAGTAGCATATAAACACTTACTTCATTTGGGACTTTTTTGGTTGCAAGTAACAGATCCTATTCAAATCAGATTAAGCAAGATAAGAGAAGGTATCCGGACAAGGGAATGTCATAGAACCCAAAGGAAGGAGTACAGAGGAGAACCAGCAGGCCCCTGGGCGTGCTGTCTTCTCTTCGCTTCAGGCTCCTGTATTTTCTCTCTGGTCTTTGATTTGCTCTGCACGTCTTCTCTTGGAGCAGAGCCATTTTCTCTACTACACTTAACACGGTGACCACCCCAGCCCCTGCACACACAGACAAACACACAGAGACAAATTCACAGCTCCAGGGTTTTTGTGTCTTCCTGCAAAGTCTGAAACAGCATCCCTGAATCTAATGCCCACCTCTCATCCTTTCAGCTCCAACTGGAGGACTGAGGGGGTCAAATTCTCAGAAAAGGAGTGACATTGGTGAAAGCAGTCACCCTAATCAAGGAGTGTCTGCCTTAACACTCACTGCTCATAACAACCCAACAAGGTAGAATTTACCCTACAGGTAACATGAAGAGGTAGAAAATTGAGTTCCTGGTTCCTTGGCAGGAAGTGGCAAAGCCAAGACTGAACCTGGGTCTATGTGATACCATACCTCAAGTATGCTGCTCTAGCCACCTGGTCACCATCAGCTAGGTCCAGCCCACAGCTACCGTGCCAGACCTAAGCAGGTTATTGACCAAATGGGAGACATTTATCAAAATCAACAAGCCAGTGCTTGCCTAGCAAAGCAGAAACAAGAATCCCAGTTTCACGGAAACATTGGCTTCAAAGAATGAAGATTTCTCAGAAGGAGTACAGGGCTCTGAAATCCAGAGAAGGCTCCTTCAGTCCTTCGAATCTAAGGCTGCCACATTCACAGGTACTTGTCTCAGGGTAAGATTTGAGTCTATTTTGAATATACTTCCAAAAATCATAAACAGGTAGCCAGAGATCCTCAAGAGAATCCGACACCTGCCAGCCTGTAGGACTGTACTCATCCCTTCTACCTCCTGGCTTGGTTAGGAGAGGCCTCCCAGAGAGCAAGCAGGTTCCTTCCACGCAGAAGCCTCAGGCTCTTCCTAGCCTAAGTGCCTATTTCAATAGAAGCTTCTGGACATCAGGGTGCCCTAATCTGGACAAACCCAAATTTTGTGTGGGTGGCTGCTCCACAAGAGGTACTTAATTAGGGGGTGTTTGGGGGGCTTTTTTTCTGTGTGAGGGTGCTGGAGATTTAACTCAAGGTGCTGGAGATTTAACTCAATCACTGAGCCACATCCCCAGCCCTATTTTGTATTTTATTTAGAGACAGGGTCTCAGTGAGTTGCTTAGGGTCTCACTGAGTTGCTTAGGGCCTAGCGTTTGCTGAAGCTGGCTTTGAACTTGTGGCCAGGCCTAGGAGCTGTTGTTGAAACAGAAAGATGGATGAGGTAGCCATCTTTCTCCCCTTCACTCAGAACTGAGCCAAGCCTGAGGTGAGGCCTGTGCAGAGAGACACAGATGCCTGAGGAAACAGGCTCCCATTTTAGTTTTTTTTTTTTTTTTTAGTTGTTGATGGATCTTTATTTTATTCATTTATAATTTATATGTGGTGTTGAGGATCAAACCCAGTGCCTCACACATGCTAGGCAAGCGCTCTACAACTGAGCTATAGCCTCAGCCTCCCATTTTAGTTTTTGATTGTTTATATTTTATCTTCTCTAGTTGCCATTTGGGACAGGATGCTGGGTGAATCAGAAGATTCTGCTGAGTCACTTCCCCTGAGAAGTGTCACAAAGGCCTTGTACCTGTCAGTGGAAATAAGATGGCACCATCCTACATCAAACTCTGCCCCAAAGATTCTTCCACATAGCAAGTCCCTTTCCCAAATACCCGCTTTCATCTTTAGCACTTGGGAATCATTGCCCAAAGCTTCACGCTGTTGCCCCAGTGGGGAGAACTGGATGGCTCTGACTCTGCCTCCAAAGTCTGAACCTGGCCCTGATGTTCCTCCTGGACCCATCAGACTCAGGGACTCAGGATAAGTTCATTAGCCAAGGTTATCATAGTACGTGCCCAAAAGCATATGACGGGCTCATTCTAGCTCTGGCTTTTCCAGCAGTCCCTCGCTGCTCTCATCCTTGCCTGAGTGAGGTTGCCTCCAAGCTTCATGGGCCACCACTGCTAGGGAGTCGGTGACCACAGCAGATATCCCTTCTTCCTCCAGCTCAATCCATGATGTCCATGGAAGAGAAGATTTGGGGCCTGACCTCAACAAGCAGGGACTAATTTTTGAGGGACTCGACAGGGATCTGATTGATTGCCATGACCACTTCTGTGCCTGTGTCAGTGGTAACCCGGGAGCATTTCCGGCTGCTGCGTATATTGTAAAACTTTTCAGTGAGGTGTTTACGGAACTTCTTGGTAAGGAAACAGTAGATGACAGGGTCTAAGACACAGTTGGTGCTAAGGAGGCAGAGGGTGATCTGATGTGCATCATTAATAGACTGGTGGAATTTGTTGTTCTGGAAGCCCAACTCAGCCAGGGTCCAGGGCAGCTGCACCATGTGGTGGGGCACAAAGCAGATGATGAACACCGCCAGCACGGTGCAAACCATCCACAGCGCCCGGCGCTTCACTTCAGCATTATGCTTCTGCTGCACTGGCTGCAAGAGCAGCGTGCGGATAATGAACAGGTTGCAGAAGAGGATGAGGAGAAAGACCAGGAAGAAGCTGAACACGATGAAGATGTGGATGACAAGGACTGGAACACTGCCCTTCTCGTAATGCTCAAAGCAGCGGGTGATGTTGCCTGAGCCAGCCTTATCCGTCATTGTGTTGGTGGAGTCCAGGATAAGGAAGTAAGATGCAGCGGCCACAATGGCTACCCAAATGACCAGGGACAAATAGATGCCACGCTTCCGGGTGGTGGCCTGAGCAGTCTTGATGGGCTGTGTGACTGCCTGGAAACGGTTGTAAGTGATGACTCCAAGGAAGGCCACGGAGCAGTAGGTATTGATGAAGAAGAGGCAGCCAGCCAGATTGCACAGGAATTTGGGTAGAATCCAGTTGCCCTGGTTGTAGTAGTAGATGATCCACAGTGGCAGAGTGATCAGGAAGAGCAGATCAGCCACAGTGAGGTTCACCATGAAGATCTTTATCTCATTTAGTTTTTTGGAAGGATACAAGCGGGCAAAGACCCATAGCACATAGCCATTGGCAATGACTCCGATCACGAAGATGATGCTGTAAACCACTGGGAAGAGAATGTATCGAAACTCGGAATCCACACGGGAGGAGCCATTTGACTCCATTGCTCTGGGCTGGAAGGGTCAGCTGATCATAGGATCCTGGTGTGCCTGAAAGACCATGCAACGTTACTAGTTAATAAAAAACCAAGAAAAGATTATCCTAAGCCAGGCGCGGTGGCTCAAGCCTGTAATCCGAGCACTTAGGGAGGCTGAGACAGGAGAATCACGAGTTCAAAGCCAGCCTCAGCAACAGCGAGGTGCTAAGCAACTCAGTGAGACCCTGTCTCTACATAAAACACAAAATAGGGCTGGAGATGTGGCTCAGTGGTCGAGTGCCCCTGAGTTCAATCTCCAGTACCAAAAAATAAAAGATTATCTGGGCTGGGATTGTAGCTCAGCGGTAGAGCTCTTGCCTCGCATGCGTGAGGCCCTGGGTTCGATCCTCAGCACCACGTACAAAGCAATAAAATAAAGACATTGTGTCCATCTACAACTAAAAAAATATTAAAAAAAAAAAAAAAGATTATCCTATTTCATCAACTCCAAGACTCCCTGCTATGGTTTGAAACAATGGTATCCCCTCCAAAATTTGTGTTGAAACTTCATCCCCAGTAACAACATATTAGGAGGTTTGGCCTGTGGGAGGTGATGAAGGTGGAACCCTCATCAATAAAATAAGCACCCTTATGAAGGGTTCAGGGTGCAATCTTTCTTGAATTTTCCATCGCTTCTACTGTGTGAGGACACGTTGTTCAAGATGCCACCTTGGAAGCAGATACTGTGCCTCAACACATGGAATCTTTTTTTTTCATTTATTTTTTATTTGTTCTAATTACTTATACATGACAATAGAATGCACTTTGACACATCATACATAAATGGAGTATAACTTCTCATTCTTCTGGTTGAACATACGGAATCTTGACCTTGACCTTCCAGCTTTCAGAGCCAAGAGAAGTAAATTTCTGCTCTTTACAAATTGCCCAGTCTCAAGTATTTTGTTATAGCAAACTAATAAATTTACATATCTTAATTTTGCATATTTTTAAATTCTAAAATCAATGTTATCTTCCAGTTAGTTGGCAGCACTTTTTCTTTTTATATGAAATAATATGTTTACAAATCTATTTCCAGTCATAAAATATGTAAAAATTCATATCATAAAAACTTTAATTTTTTGATAAAATGTGAATATTTTTCTGTAGACTGAATTTGAAATTAAAATTTTTGGACCTCCCAAGTATATGGGACTACGGGTGTGCCACCACCATGCTTAGCAGAAGGCACATTTTATGTTGCTTCCCCAGCAGCAAAAACGCTAGCTTCTACTCTCCTGGGATCTTTCCCATTCCTAATCTTTTTTTTTTTTTTTTTTTTTTTTGGTACCATGGATTGAACTCAGGGGTACTTGACCACTGAGCCACATTCCCAGCCCTATTTATTTTGTGTTTTATGTAGAGACAGGGTCTCACTGAGTTGCTTAGCGCCTCGCCGTTGCTGAAGCTGGCTTTGAATTCATGATTCTCCTGTCTCAGCCTCCCAAAGTGCTGGGATTACAGGCCTGCGCCACCATGCTTGGCTTCCATTCCCAATCTTGAAGCTTTAGGATGATAGTTCCCAAAAGGTCATAGAATTAGAGATGGGGGATAGAATGCGGGAGAAAACTATTTGGGGACATTATTTTCATTTCCACTGTGTTGACATTTGTACTAATGGTGCAAAAGCAATGGTGAGCAACTGCTGGCTCCTTAGCACAAAGCAAGGAAATGAGACTGAACTGTACTAGGAGTCATCGTATTCTTCACAGCCATGGACTTGCAGTGTAAAAATGATTTTTAAAAAAGTCAATTTGAGGACTGGGGTTGTGGCTCAGTGGTAGAGCACTTGCCTAGCATGTGTGAGGACTGGGTTCGATTCTCAGCACCCCATACAAATAAATAAAATAAAGATCCATTGACACTAAAAAATATTTTTTAAAAAAAAGTCAATTTGACTTTAAAATGTCCTTCATAGCCAGGCATGGTGGTGCAGCCTATAATTCCAGCTACTTGAGAGGCTGAGGCAGGAGGATGACAAGTTCAAGGCCAGCCTGGACAACTTAGCAAGACCCTTCCTCAAATGAAAAATAAAAAGGGCTGTGAGTGTAGCTCAGTAGTAGAGCACTTGCCTAGCCTTTGCAAGGCCCTGGGTTCAATCACTAGTACCACAAAATTAATAAGTAGATTAATTAATTAAGTAAAGGTCCTTCATAAAGTAAGGAAAGCACTTATTTTGTTTAACTTTAGTACACATCTTAAATATTCTGTATGTAAAATGGGAAATCCACGAGAAAGACTTCTAGAGCAAATGGAAAAAAGTGATGGCCAGCAAACAGCTCTTCTCTGATGGACTGAGTTGAAAACTGAACTTTCTTCGTGGGTCACCCTCATCGAAATGACTGACAAGGTATGGTTTTTCAGATGTGGGCATCTGGCAGACATTTTCTTATATATAAATGAAGGGAGCCTGTCACCTCAAATGATGGGATTACTTGCCAATGGTAAAATTTGAGTGTTCAAGAAACAATAGGAATTTTTTGTTATCTACCAGCATGAGCTTCACAGCTTTCTAATATTTAAAGAATTTTCTAGCTGGATGTGTAATTTAATGGTAGAGCACATGCTTAGTATACACAAGCCCATGGGTTCAATACCCAGCACCAAAAAGTAAATAAAAATAGTTTTCTAAGATTGCTGGAAATATTAATGAATGTAATTTTTATATTATATAATGAAAGGCTGATGTTTAGAAGATCTGCACGAATCACTGAGCCAATATTCTCCAGATGAGCAAGGCATGATGTTTTGAAATTATGCATGTGTTAAAGATCCATTCAAATGGCAAGATAAACCAATATATTGTAGTAAAGGGTTACAAAAAGATCATGGGGGGCTGGGATTGTAGCTCAGCGGTAGAGCGCTTGCCTCGCATGCGTGAGGCCCTGGGTTCGATCCTCAGCACCACATACAAAGCAATAAAATAAAGACATTGTGTCCATCTACAACTAAAAAAATATTTAAAAAAAAAAAAAAAAAAAAGATCATGGAAGCTGGGCACCATGGTGCACACCTGCAATCCCAGTGGCTCCAGAGGCTGAAACAGGAGGATTGTAAGTTTGGGGCCAGCCTGGGCAATTTAGAGAAACCAGTCTCAAACAAACAAAAAAAAACACAAGCCAGGCATGGGGGCGCACGCTTGTAATCCCATCACTTTGGGAGGCTGAGACAGGAGAATCATGAGTTCAAAGCCAGCCTCAGCAATGACGAGGTGCTAAGCAACTCAGTGAGACCCTGTCTCTAAGTAAAATACAAAATAGGGCTGGGGATGTGGCTCAGTGGTCAAGTACCCCAGAGTTCAATCTCCAGTACCAAAATAAATAAATAAATAAAATACAAAGGGCTGGGAGTATAGTATAGCTCAGTGGTAGAGTCCCCCTGGATTCAATCTCCAGTACAAAAACATATATAAATAAATAAAAGTTCATGAATATGATTCACATTCTACAATGTAACTAATCTTTAAGAAATTACCATTTGTGCCAGGTGCAGTAGTAGTGGCACTCACCTATAAACCTAGTGATTTGAGAGACTAGCAGGAAGATCACAAATTCAAAACCAGCCTCAGCAACTTAGCAAGACCCTGCTGAAGAAAAAATAAAATTTAATTTAAAAAGCGCTGGGGAGGGGCTGGGGTTATGGCGCAGTGGTAGTGTGCCCGCCTAGCACGCGGGAGGCACTGGGTTCAATCCTCAGCACCACATAGAAATAAAATAAAGATATTATGTCCACCTATAACTAAAAAATAAATATTTAATAAAAAAGCGCTGGGGATATAGCTTAATGGTAAACTGCCCCTGGGTTCAATTCCTAGTACAGGGGTGGGAGAAAAGAATAGAATTAAATAAATTACCATCTGTGGAGCATTGATGTAGTATCAAAGAAGTATCACCAAATATCTGAAAAAGCCATTAAAACATCACTCCCTTTACAAGTACACAGCTGTATGAGAACAGATTTCTTCATGTATTTCAACCCAAACCACATATCACAATAGACTGAATGTAGAAGCAGATATGAGGATCTAGCTGTCTTCTATTAAGCCCAATACTAAAGAGGTTTGTAAAAAAATATAAATTAATGCCATTTTTCTCCTTAAATTGCTATGTTTTAGAAAATCTAGTTATTTTTCCCTAAAATGTTACATTAACATGGGAGGAAAAACATGTTACATTAACATGGGAGGAATTTGTTGGTGAGCTTTTAAATTTAAAAAATGAAAAATGTTGAGGCTAAGACAGGAGAATCTCGAGTTCAAAGCCAGCCTCAGCAAGGGTGAGGCACTAAGCAACTCAGTGAGACCCTGTCTCTACATAAAACACAAAATAGGGCTGGGGATGTGGCTCAGGTCGAGTGACCCTGAGTTCAATCCCCTGTATCCTGCAAAAAAAGATTCCTGAGAGAAGATTTGAGTATTGCTGCTTCACAATCTCAACTTCCCTTTCCTTTAAGCCCTCATCTGGGACTCTTATACTGTGCAGGACCCTGTATCTAGGGCAAGGAGGCACAGCTGGCCAGAAAGAGGTGGGGGTGGGGGGAGCCCACAGCTGGGCAGGGCAAGTCGCTGATTCTAGTTCTTTAGAAAAGTCATGTCCCTTTCTCCCCACCCATGTAGGAAGTGCTTTCCTCTTCTTTGGGTTTTCCTTCTTCTTTGGGCTCTGGCTCAATGGGGTAAGGGCAACTATCTCTGGAAATATTTCCAGGCAGAGGACCTAATCCAGGACATCATGCATCCTGCCCACTGTACCAGACGTGCCCAGGCTTGTTAAGTCTTTCTCTCAGGGCCAGGGCTAAGGTAAGGCAAGTAAAGCACTCACTAGGTGCAAAGTATGAGGGGGGTTGGACGTTAAAACTTCAGTAATCAAGAGGAAAAAAAAACATTATTTTTGGTACTAGGGATTGCACCCAGGGGTACTCTACCACTGAGCCACATCCTCAATCCTTTTTTATTTCGAGACAGGATCTTGCTAAGTTGCCCAGGCTGGCTTTGAACTTGTGATCTTCTTGCCTCAGCCTCCTGAGTAGCTGAGATTATAGGAATGCACCACTGTGAGAAATAATACTTTAATGCAATATTTTTAAAACTCAAAAAGAGTATTACTGATTCTCCCCTTTTCCCTCAGACTCTAATATGGCTCTGCCTGGCACTCATTGTGATCCTGCCTTCTCTTTAATTTTTGATATTTTATTCATCATGGTTTTTTTGCATTAATTTTGATTTTTTTTGTTTTGTTTTTAATATCACCTTGTGAACATGGCATACAGACCAGTTAACCCAATTCACCCGCCCAGTCGCCCATTCATGGATTCATTAGACAAGTACTCGTGGCTCCAGGACCTGAGCAGGGTACTGAGGTCTCAGAGAACCGTCCTGGTCCCTGCCCCTGTATGGCTCACACACCATTTTGCAAGAAAGAGATTCAGAAATAGGTAAGTGATAAGTACTCTGATGATGGAGATAGCAGGTATAGTAGGAATCCAGAGAAGTTGTGCCAGCCCAATCTTAAGGATGAGGAATAGCCGGGCGCAGTGGCTCACACTTGTAATCCCAGCACTTTGGGAGGCTGAGACAGGAGAATCGCAAGTTCAAAGCCAGTCTCAGCAATGGTGAGGCGCTAAGCAACTCAGTGAGACCCTGTCTCTACATAAAACACAAAATAGGGCTGGGGATGTGGCTCAGTGGTTGAGAGCCCCTGAGTTCAATCCCTGGTACCAAAAAAAAAAAAGGATGAGGAATGACCTGGGATGAGGGAAGGGGGAGAGCTGGCATGAGGAAGGAAGGAGAGAGGTATCCTAGGTAGAGGGGACAGTGTGCACATAGTCCTGCAAGAACAGGAAAAGATGTACCTTGTTCTGAGGAACTAGAGACCTTCAGGTTTAGTGAAAACTTAAAGTCTGAGGGAGGTAAGGAGAGAAAGGGCTAAAGAAGTAAACATTGTTCAATCAGGAAGGGTCTTGAATGTCAGACTAAGTAGATGTTCCTCCACCTACAAGGGGATCATATCCCAATAAACTCACCATAAGTTGAAAATGGCATAAATGAATATTCATTTGATACATCTAACCTAGCTTAGCAACACAGTACATCAAGAGTCCTTGGTGGTTTCCCCTTCGATCACACGGCTGTCAAGGAGCTGTGGCTCACTGCCACTATCCACTATCAGGAAAAGATCAAAATTCAAAATCGGAAGTGTGTTTTCTACTGATTACACATCAATTTTGCACCATTGCAAGGCTGAAAAAAATCTTAAATTGAGCCAGTGTAAACCAAGGGCCATCTGTGCTTTAGTCTGCAGAAAATGGGGAGTCACTGAAGGATGCTGAGCACAGAAGCCACAAGGCTGGATCTGGGTTTGGGGAAAATGGCTTTGACATTTCAGCTATATAAAGAATAAACTGCAGGGGCTTCAGATCAGGGGCAGAGAGACAAAAAATAGCCACAATTATCTGGAGGGCCAGAGGCCTGTCCCTGGCAGAGTGAATTGACAGAAATGGATGGTTGTGATATTTCTTTGGGAAATTTACAGACAGACGTGGTGATGGATAGAATACTGACTGAGAGAAAGGGAGTAATCAAGGAGAACTGCTAGGTTTCTGGGCCGGATGACTGGAGCTGTGGTGTCTGGCTCCATGGAGATGATACCCAGAAGGAACACCATGGGGATGAGGAGGATGAATTCATTTGGAGATATCACATTTGGGGTGCCTCTGAAACATCCAGGAAGATCAAGTGTAAACTCCCAAGAGCCTAACATCAAAGGAATCAAAGGAGGAGAAGAGATAGCAGAGGCAGGACAGACAGGTCGGAAGAGAACCAGATCTACCATGCTGGAGATCTAAGGAAAGACAATTTCAAAAGCATGGGATCCAGTGCCAACAGCGTGGAAAGGCACAGAGAGACCAATAAACAAAAACAAAACAACAACAACAACAAAAAAAAAACAAATACTGCATGTGGCAATGTGGAAATCCATCTCATGTGACCAGAGGGAGAGTAGCTTCCAAGGCCGAGCTGAGGAGCGAGCGAGCAGAGAATAATGAGATCAAATTCTCATTTACGAAGTTCAGTTGAGTAAGCAAAGTCTGGGTGTGGACCTTGTTTGGATCCTGATTCAAATAAACCAACTGAAAAAAAAACTGCTTTTTAGACAATTGGGAAAACTACAGAACAGACTAAGTATTAGAATTAAGATATGAGCTGGGCATTGTGGTGCACACCTGTAATCCCAGCAACTCAGAAGGCTGAGGCAGGAGAATCACAAGTTCAAGGCCAGCCTCAGCCATTTAACAAGACTCTGTCTCAAAATGAAATTATTAAAGGGGCTGGAGATGTAGTTCAGTGGTACAGTACCCCCTGGGTTCATTCCCCAGTACTGTCAAAAAAAGAAAAAGAAAAGAAATTAGCACTAGGGCTGAGATGTGACTAACCTGAGTGAGACCCTGGGTTCAATGCCCAGCACCACCCAAAAAATTATTAATATTATGTTAAATATGATAGTGAGGTTGTAATTCCCTTGTAACTCCTCACCCATATTGAAGTATGTATTTACTTCAATTATATACTACCTGGTATTATGATAAAATTATATACTACCTGGTATTTGCTTACTCCAGGAAATATGTGCCTATATGCCAACCTCCAGCTCAAAATTGGCTTCCCAGGAACCCGCCTAGAAGAGTAGACACTCAGGTTTGTCTCTCTCCAGAGCGTCCCCAGCCCACAGGAGGCCCAGGAGAGGTGGGCTTCTTTCTTCCAATTACAGGACCGGAATCACCGTGGGGGTCCTTGGTGGAACCCTGGCTTTCCCAAAGCCATTGCCCTTGGTGCCTTCAGGACCCATTACCTTGGCTCCTCCTACTTCTGCTGTCCTCTGTTCAATCCCAGGTTCCTGGGCCCCATGTGATTCCTTCTCCCTTGGCCCTCATTCCGAACTTAGTGCTTAGTTGCACCTTGTTGATCAATAGAACTTTGAAATCACCCAAAATGTAACCCAAGCATTGGGGGCTCACACCTGTGTGCCTTTATTCTTGCTGTTCCCTCTGCCTAGGACATCCCTCTCTCCTTCTCTTTGCCTGGCTGACTACAGAACAGCCTAAGATTGCTCAGGCCTCAATTCCTCCAGATCATTTTTCCTCAGTCTCCCTGCTTCCTGCATACCTGTCCTCATCCCCAGAGCTTTGAGTTTCCTTAATTCATGGTTTTTGAATCTCACTGAAATTGCCTGCATGTGTCCTCTCTGCCTCCCAGGAGCAGAGACCCAAGTCTATTCACTCACCTTAACAGTTATTGACGTCCTGCTGGGTGCAGGGCAGTACTCTGGGAATACTGCAGGAGTAAAACAGACGAGGTTTCTGCTCTCAAGAGTTTATTCTGTACTTGGGGGAGTCAGTTAAAAATATGTAAAAAGAGCTGGGGCTGTAGGTCAGCGGTAGAGCACTTGACTAGCATGTAGGAGGTCCTGGGTGCTATCTCTTGTACTAAAATAATAAACAAACAAACAAACTTTTAAAAGGGAGATCAAGAAATAATTTCAAATTGTGATGAATTCAATAAATAAAAATTTTAAATGGTGACATGATAAAGATTGGGAAGAGGGCTGCTGTCAGGAGTGCTGTACCACTGACCTACATCCCCAACCCTTTTTGACACAGGGTATCTCTAGGTTGCTCAGGCTGGTCTCACACTTGCCATCCTCCTGCCTCAGCGTCCTGAGTAGCTGGGATAACAGGAGTGCACTACCATGCTGATCAGAGAGCTGCTTTAAATAGAATGGTCAGGAAAGTCTTCTCAGAGAAGGTGACATATAAATGAAACAGAGGCACATTTACCATGAAGTCTGTGGCCCTTAAGCTTCCAGGACCCCTCCTAGGTCCTATATATAATTGTGTTTTTATAATTTGGTATATTTTCTTCATAGAGGTCCCCCCAAATTGTACAAACTTTAAGGATCTGCAAAACCTATACTTCCATTTTGGAGGTGAGAGGTTGGGGTGGCATGAACCAGAGAGTGGCATTTCCAATTTCTCTCTCCATCCCCAGCACTCAATAAGAGCTTTGCTAGAGTAGGAGTTTGGGAAATATTTGTCAATTGAGCTAATATCCAACAACCCACAGGATTACCTGCACCCCCAGAGCAGCTGCCACACAAGGCAGAGTGAGTCCTCCACCACTTCTTTACCTAAATAGTGGTCCTTGGACCAGCAACAGCATGTTAGAAATGCAGAACTCAGGCTCCACCCAGATCTGCTATTTCAGAATCTGCATTTTAACAAGATTCCCAGGTGATTCATGTACACACTAAAGTCTGAGAGATATCTTGCTCAACACAGGCCAGTTACAGACTTGTCTGATTTAACACCTTCCATGGATCCCCACTGCCCAGAATAAGTCCAAGCTTCTCTCCCATCTCATCTCCCACAATTCTTTGCTACTCATGCTGTACCCCAGCCATGCTGAACTTCTTGCTGCTTCCCTAAAAAATCCTTCTTCTCTGTGCACATGCTGTACCCTCACTGAGGATGCCTTTTGCCTATTGCTCTATCTAGGAAAATCTTACCCTTTCTGACCTAAGCTAGAGAGCTAATCATCTGACCTAATCAGATGTAGTGGCACATGCCTATAATCCCAGGGACTTGGGAGACTGAGGCAGGAGGATCACAAGTCCAAGGTCAGCCTAGCCAATTTAGGAGGACCTTCAGCAACTTAGAAAGACTCTGTCTCAAAAATAAAAAATAAGGGCTGGAGTTGTAGCTCAGTGGTAGAGCACTTGCCTAGTATGTGTGAGGCACTAGGTTTGGTCCTAGCACCACATAAAAACAAATAAAGGCATTGAGTCCATATATAACTAAAAAATTTAAATAAATAAATAATAAAAAAATAAAAGGGTTAGGGATGTAGCTCAGGAGTAGAATGTTTGCCTCACTAGCACAGGCCCTGGGTTTGATCTCCAGTCCTGCAAACAAACAAGCCAAGAATGCTTCCTCTGGGATCCCTTCCCTGATTGCCACAAGCAAAATGAATAACCTCCTTATCTGGGACACTGGCACTAGACACATCGTTCAGCATGGCCCCTGACACAATACATTTTAAATATTAACTTCTGTGACTATTTCCTCACCAGGATGGAAGCTTCTTGAGAGCAGGGACTAATCTTTTTCATCCCTTTACCCCCAGTGTCAGGCATGAGGGAGGGAGGGAAGGAAGCAAGGAAAGAAGGACTAAGCCCCCAACAATTATTCCAAGGATCCTGGCACAGTCCCTCTGGGGGAGGCACACTGTGGGTGGGTGGGATGGGAAGAACACAGCCTCTGGAGGCAGAAAGACCAGGGTTTGTACCTGAATCATCATTTACTTGCTGTAAATGGCATTTACTTGCCATTTCTTCATTGGCAAAATCTTATAATTCGTTTAATGGTTCCATATGTGTGAGGCCCAGGGTTCAATCCCCAGTACCATAAAAACCAACCAACCACCGAGCACAAGGGTGCACCCCTGTAATCCCAGCAGCTCAGGAGGCTGAGACAGGAGGATTGTAGGTTCAAAGCCAGCCTCAGCAAAAGCAAGGTGCTAAGAAACTCAGCAGGACCTTGTCTCTAAATAAATAAAATAGGACTGAGGATGTGACTCAGTGGTCGGGTGCCCCTGAGTTCAATTCCTGGTACCCCCCAAAAAAATAAAAAAACAACCAACAACCTAACAATGATTCCAAAGTTGAATGCAAAGTGAGTAGAACAGGACCTGGTCCCCAAATAACCAGGTCTTTCTCTCCTCATTGGCCCAGCAGCTTGGAGCCAAGGGAACAAACTTTGGTTTTACCACTGACCCAGGAACTCTGACCTACATACTGTCTGTCCCACCAGCTCCAGACAGAGCCTCCAGCTAATGCCAACAAAGCTTTCAAAAGCTCAGGAATTGAAAGAGCATTTGGAGGGAGGAGGAGGAGGCTCAGACCACTCAATTTAACACATGGGCACAGTTCCCTGATGGATCAAACCTGGGCAGCTGGCTCAAGCCCTGCTCTCAGCTGGGAGTGGGATAGGAAAGCCATAAATGTTCATGGAAACAGAAGAATTCTAATTCTGCCATCTGGATCTCCCACCTTCTGCCCTGCAACAGTGTTCAGCCCCCATCTCCACTGGAAACATGCCCCGCTCCTATGAACCTGGGGAAGGGGCTCCCATAGGCTGATGGATGGTCAGACAGAAGGGACCATCAGGAACCGGGCAGAAGAAAGTATATGTTGGTTAATTCCACAGTGCAGACTATGAGTCTGGATGTTGGATTTGCCAGTCAGGCCAGCCCCTAACATGAGGGGCAATTGAGGTCAAGAGTAGAAATGTCTAAATATTTATTAACTATAAGACAGACATATCCAAATTCATCTACATTCCTTGTACCAGAAACTGCTTACAGCCCTGCAGACCTGAGAGTGCATTCACCAATTAAGCTTGAGCTATAAGCTACGGGTGGGGGACACATACAGGTTCCCTATGAGCACAATCACTTGGATTCAAGGACCCTTTGCTCCATAGGGAGTATGTGGTTGAAGGGGAAACCAAGTCAGCCCACCTAAACTGAAGGCACTGAGTACCATTTACCAGTGAAATGTAGACATTTCTTACTCATGATCATATTTCCTGCTCAAATTAGCCTTGTAAGATGGTTTTACATCCATTTTTCCAAATAAAATTAGCCTATTTTTCGGAGTGAAAAAAAGTGAGGTTAGAGAAGAAAATAGACTTTTGCATAGCTATGGAGTTGGGAGTGACAGACTAGACATCTTTTTTTTTTTTTTTTTCCGTAGTGGTGGTACTGGAGATGGAATCCAGGGCCTTGTGCATACTAAGCAAGCACTGTACCACTGAGCTACATCCCTAGGCTTTTTTTTTTTTTTTTTTTAGACAGGGTCTCACTAAATTGCTGAGGTTGGCCTTGAACTTGTGATCCTCCTGCCTCAGCCTCCCAAGTAGCTGGTATTACAGGGGTGTGCCACCACACCTAGGGATCTTGAAAAGGGATCCAAAGACCATCCTGACTCTCCTAGGCCAAGGTGTGGCCCCTGCTAGAAGCCAACAACTCTTTGGCCCACTCCTTCACTTATAGGCTTGTCCTATGGCCCGAGAATACAAGTTCCATATGCTGTACAGCCCCAAAAAGAGATGCCTTTGACCTGGAGCCTTGGTTTTACCTTTATAACCTGAAGTCAGAAAGGCAGAGGGGCAAAGGTAAATAGGCTCTGCTCTGTATCCATCTGACTCCTGCCTTGCATCAGAGCTGGGATCAAATCCTTCTTCAAACAGTAAACTCACTCTGTGAACCTGAGTCTCCATTTCCTCATTGGCAAAATGAAGATTTGAAAATGGAGAAAGGAGAATTAGGGGCTGGGGATGTATCTTAACGGTAGAGAACTTGCCTCGTATGCACAAGACCCTGGGTTGGATCCCCAGGATCCCCAATACCATGCCCACCCCAAAAAAGAGAGAATTAGTTTAAAAATGAAATTCCATTTACAATAGTATCAAAAATAAGCCAAGCTGGGCGCTGTGGTACACACCTGTAATCCCAGCAACTCGGGAGGTTGAGGCAGGAGGATCATAAGCTCAAGGCCAGCCTCAGCCATTAGCAAGACCCTAAGCAACTTAGGGAGACCCTGTCTTTAAAAGGGAGGCGGGCTGGGCTGGGGATGTGGCTCAGTGGTTTGAGCCCCTCTAGGTTCGAGCCCTAGTTTAAAAAATAAAAAAGAGCCAGGCCCAGTTATGCATTCCTGTAATGAGGCTGAGGCAGGAGGATGGCAAGTTCAAGGCCAATCTCAGCAACTTAGTCAGACCTTGTCTCAAAATAAAAGAGAAAAAAGGCTCAGTGGTAGAGCACCCTGGGTTCAATCCCCTGTGCTACAAAAATAAAATCAAATAGTCAGGAATAAGCTTAATCAAGGAGGCAAAGGTTTGCACACTGAAATCTACAGAACATTACTAAAAGAAATGAAAGACAACAGAAGGCCATTTCCATTTCTCCTCCCTAGAGACCCCACCTTGACCTCAGGTATGCATATTACACTGATGTGACTCAGTCTCCACTCAGCTGGCCTAGGAAATCCCCACGGAATTAGGGAACCCTGAGCCTACCCAGGTTACCTCCTGCTCCAGACACCCAGGTGGCACCTGTGAGTCACCCTCCCTCACCTTGCTTCTTGGAAGGACCTGGGCAGAGAAGAGGGAGTGAGGAAGCACCTCCACCCCGGACTCCCAACCACAGGGCACTGGCTTTTGTTACACCAGGAATCTCAAGGGCTTCTCCCCAGCCTGGGAGTCCTGAGTCCTGCTGGTGTCCTCGGGGCCAGTACAGGGCCCGGCCCAGGGGAGGACATAGAGTATAGTCACTGGCCCTGGAGCCACACAGAGCTGGGGCTGCTCCCAGCTCTGTTCTTTTCTGGCTGAGACTCTCCCAACCTTCCTTTCTTCACCTACAAAATGATGACAATAAAACTTTCCTCGCAGAATAGTTGTGACAGTCAAATGAAGCCATTTGCTTGACAGCTGTGCACTCCCTTACCTGCTATTCTCAGAAACATGTGTTAATAAGCAAGTCAGCTGCATACCAAGCTAGTTATATCTCTTTGGGAAGAAGCCAGGGGTGGGTGGAGAGAAAGCACAGCAATTGGAATTGGGGATCGGGTCTCAGCATCATCATGCACAACCTCAAGGACGTCTCTTGCCAGCTCTGAGCCTTGGGACTTTTATGTGCAAAACAGGGTGCCCTGACTACCTCGAAGCATTGTTGTAAAAAGGAAGTGAGATTATTGGGGGGTAGGGTGACAGAGGGTTTGGTAAACAGTAAAGCACTTGGAAAATGGAAATGGACTTTTCAAACTGGAAAGGGCACTGCCCACTTCTCCCGTCAACCACCTGAGCTCAGCTCCAAACCTGGGCACTAACGGTCCCCCTCTTGAAAACTGAGGGCGGAGGAAAGGATGGCTGAGTGGGGTCCTCCCCATGTATTCTCTCTCTCCCTCTCTCTCTCTCACAGACACACACATGCGCATGCACACACATGTTTGGCTCCCCCTTGGCTGGAGACACACAGGCATACCACCCTCTCAGCCAGCTTCGTTGGCAATCCTGCTTCTGGGCGCTGTCAGGGTAATAACAGTCCCACCTGCTGGTGCCACTCCATGCACAATGGACACAAGCCAGAGCCAACTCTCTATCTGGCCCTCTTAAGTAGATACCTATGCACACATAGAAAGACACTAGAGGCTTCTCTTGCTCTCTTCCTGCTGCCGGGAAACCCAAGGTCAGGGAGGTAGCTGTGCCGGTAGCCCAGCATCTGTCCTTTGGGAACTGTCTCCACTCCCAACACAGACTTAGGAGTGTTCCCAGGACCCATCAGGAGTGCTCCCAGGCTGTGGCTCGGTTGTTGCCTTCCGGCTCCCAAGGCTCCACCCACTGGGGGTGCCCATTATGGAAAGGGGGGGGTAGCATCAAAAAAGAAGAAGAAGAAGAAGAAGAAGAAGCTCTCCTTTTTTAACAAAGCCTTGTTCACAAGCCTGGGGTGAGGAGAGAGAAGTCTCTAGTCGTCACAAAAGGACAAACAGGATCCCAATCTCTCATCACATCCCCTTTCTACCCCAGCACCAATCAAAAGGAAACTCAGTCCTGGAGGCACGTTTTGTCATTAATGCCATGGACTAGGAATCTCTTACCCAAACCTTCATTGATCAGATGGAGAAACTAGGGGTTACCTAAAGTGACCACAGTGTCAGGGTTAGATCTGGGCTTGTGGCTCACTGTTCATTCTCTATAAACTACAGCATACCACTTTATCATCAGGTGTGTTCAATGTATGTTCTTAAGCACTGACTACATATCAAACTCTACTAAGGGCAAGGAGAAAACAAATTCCTTATCCAGTGTCATTATTAGTAGTGGCTCACATTAGCATATTATTTTACAATTAACAAAAGACTTCCCACCCAGCTTCTTACTTCACCCTCTCCACAAACCCACAAGATCAGTGAAGAAGGAAATCAAGCCTCTTGAATTACCCAAGGACCCAGTTTGTCAGTAATCAAAACCCTGAGTGCCTGCCATGGCCCACAGCCAGTCACCTCCAGAAGCGACTTTCTCTGGTCAGGTTATCGGTACCCAAAGATAAAGACGTCTCTTCCTTTTGCTTTCCTAGCAGAAACCTCCCCACCCCATCTCAGGTTTTAAGCCCCTGGGACACAGCTGGGCATTTAGTCAGAACTGAATGAGAGCTACCTGGTATTTAAGAGAGAGCCTGCTGCTGTTCCCTCAGTCTTCTCTTCATTCAGGGTGAATAAGCTCTTGTTCACCAGCCCCATAACTGGACTTTCTAACAAGGAAGGAAAGGAGGTACCAGCCTGAGCTCTGTCACTAGCAACTGAAATATGATGGCAAAACTGGTTGTGGGCCCTTTGTACCAATAACCTGGTTATCTTCATTATCCCCCAGGGAAACCCAGCATTTTGTGAGTCCCTAAGTACCCAGCCCTGTACCAGACCCTTCCCCTCTCCTGACAGTCCTGCCAGGGAGATGGCATTAGCCTCATTTAACAATTCAGGAAACTGCATAGAGAGGGGCTATAACTTGACCAAAAACACACAGCTAGTAAAGCAGACAACATTGAGCTCCCTAAAATCCAGGTAGCCCCCTCTCATCACCATCATCACCTCCTAGTGAGGCCCCTGAGGTCACCTCAGCTCTGCCTTGTTCTCAGAGAACAAAAGAAGTGTGCTGGGCTCCCTGGAAAAGTTTGGTCACAAGACCTTCTTTCTGAACATGAGACACTGGGCTTAAGAAAGATGTTGGAACAGTCCCTTCGAAACAGAACCAGCTGGAGCCAGGAGCAGTGGCGCACGCCTGTAATCCCAGCACCTAGGGAGGCTGAGACAGGAGAGTCGTGAGTTCAAAGCCAGCCTCAGCAACAGTGAGGTGCTAAGCAACTCAATGAGACCCTGTCTCTACATAAAACACAAAGTGGAGCTGGGGATGTGGCTCAGTGGTCGAGTACCTCTGAGTTCGATCTCTGGTACCAAAAACAAAACAAAACAAAACCAGCTGGGCACAGTGGCACATGACTGATCCCATTGACTCAGGAGGTTGAGGCAGGAGGATTGCAAGTTCAAGGCCAGTCTGGACAACTTAGTGAGACCCTATCACAAAATCTCAAAATAAAAAATAAAAAGGACTGGGGATGTAGCTCAATAGTAAAATGCCCTGGGTTCAATTCCCAGTACCAAAAAAAAAAGTAAAAACAGAACCACCTATTTGCAGCCTAGGGGCTTGACCTTGGCCTCCTGAGCACATTTCATAGGCTTCTCCCTTTCCCAGCCAGATTGGATCCTCCTTACCTGTCACAGGTCAGTGGTTGAGCTGTAGAGTCTGGGTGTCTCTCTAGGTCTGAGCCCTAGTTCCAGCCTCTGTGCTGTCATCTAGCAATTGCAGAAGTGAGGAAACAGAACATATCACTGCCAAGTCACCCCCAGGAGGAAACGCGGTGACCCTAGGGCCCCGTCAACAGATGCCACAGGAACCTCCAAGCTGATTCACCAAGGCCCTGGGCACTGGGCAGAGACTTCTTGAGGAGCCAGGGGCTGGGTAGGGTGTGGGCAGCTCCGCAGGACCAGAGAGGCAAGGAGGAGAGAGTAAGCAAGAAAAGTATGAGGATATGTGCTCAGGAGAAACAGGAGAGTGAGAAAGAGGAGAAAGGAGAGGAGACCAGCAAACACAGAGCCAGCAGGGAGGGCAGGAGGGAGTCAGGAAGGAAAGGAGTGGGCGGAGGAAGAGATGGAGGGAGAAGGATGGGGGTGTAAACAGAAGTTCATCAGAGGCATGAAAGGATACAGGGCAAGACCAAGGAAGTTGAGAGAGAGAGAGAGAGAGCATACAAGCGAGCGCCTGCACATGCGTAAGTGCTCATCAGTGTCTGTGTCTCAGTATTGGGGAGAAATTGAGAGACTGGAAGCCAGGAAGGGAGTGGCCACAGGATATAGGAAGGATGGCAAGAGGGAGCGCTGCTGTGGTCAGCAGCATGATTGGGCAGGGCAGCTCTGGTGACCAGCTGGCCCTGAGCCCCCCAAAAATCCATGGGGACAGAGCACCGCAGGGCTCAGGGGAGGACCCTGAGCTGGAGATTGGCAGCAAGAGAGTTCATGGAGAATAGTATCATCAGTTGAGAGGGTGAACACAGGTGAACTTATGTGTGTGTGTGAGAAAGGGAATTCTTGGATAACAAAGTTTCCAATCCACTTACCCCTGCGTTCATTCATTCAATCAACCAGTTAACATTTACTGAAAACCCCGAGCACCAAGCCTTGTGGTGGATACTAAGAAAACAAGTCCCTCAAACATCAGCTGATCTAATGCTCTCTTGAGCAAAGAGGGAAACTGAGGCCCAGAAGGACCAGGTTTCACAGCGGGGCAGATGCAAAACGTCAGGAGTGCAGGGTCCTGGCTCCCCATTCAGTATCCAGCCTCAGCTCCATCCACCTTGGTTAGACAACCAAGTGGGCTTGCCACTTCTATGTTCAGATCCCTTCTGCTGTCCCTTATCAAAGCCAAAAATGGCTCCTTAGAGGTCAAAATACCTTACATGTGCCTCAGCCCTAAAAACCAGAGCCAAAAATCTGCTCATTCTCCCCAGTTCCATCCCCATCACACACAGGCAGACAAACTCAAACCCACACACACGTAACTTTGCACACTCACACACACTCATGGAGATGCTACTCACACACTCAGGTGCCCAAGTCTACTCTCCCTGTCACTCACATCTGCCCAGACACACCTCCTTCCTCACACTCATTCACCCACTCTACTCGGCACACTCTCCTTAGGTCCCAAGACACACCCCAGGCCTCCGTCAGGGATCTCCAAATAGGCTCAATTTGGTCACCTTGCCTCGTCTCACTTGCTCAAGGGCCCTGAGACAACATGACCTGGTCTGTTTGCTGCTTTTCGCCTTCATGCAAACTATTTCCCTGGAAGACAAGGGCCCAGCTCTGTTTCCCAGCCTGACTCACCTTTCCCCAAATGGCTTCACCTCCTCAACCCTGCTTTGGCCGCCAGGTCTGGGAGAGACACTGTGGATTAGCCAGCCTCCATCAGCCAACCTCCAGGACTCCCCGCTCAAGGTCCAGGACTGTTCAGCTCAGTCTGTTTTCCAATTGTCCCTTACATGTGTACATGTAGCAACTGTGTATCAGCGCCTTTTCTGAAATTATCAATAAGCAAGGTAGGCTGGGGCGTTGGTGCACGCCTATAATACCAGCAGATTGGGAGGCTGATGCAGGAGGATCACAAGTTCAAAGCCAGTCTCAGCGACTCAGTGAGGCCCTAAGCAACTCATTGAGACCCTGTCTCTAAATAAAATATCTAAAAAAAAAGCTGGGGATGTGGCTTGGTGGTTAAGCATCCCTGGGTTCTATCCTCGGTACCAAAAAAAAAAAGTCAGGTAGGTAGGTAGACATTACTATCAACATTTTACAAATAAGGAAACAGAGTTCAGCTCTTTCTTTCCCATGCCATAGCCATTCTGATAACAAATTCAAATTCTGTCTGCTCTACTTTAAAATATATCCAAATTTGAATCTAATCAAACCTCTAGATTTAACTTAAAGGGGACAAAGGAATAAATTTAAGGGGCCCACAAGGAAGCAGTCAGCCACCCAGAATGCAGGACATTCTATGGAACAACTGATCCACTTATTTTAAATAAGTCACATGAAAACAAAAAACCAAGCAAAGGATGATACTGTTCCAGATAAAAAGAGACATAAGAGATACAAAGATCTAAGACAAAATACTGCTCTTGTTTGGAACCCAGATCATTAAATCAACTGTAAAAGCACATACATACTAGTTAGGGTCCTAGACAGAGACGGCACATCTACCCTGGGCAGCCTGGGGACACAGGGACTCTCTCTCCCTTTTCTTTTTAGACAGATGTGGACAGGGCCACAGACCCAAAGGAATGGTGTCACCTTCAGCGGCTGGTGAAGCTGAAAGCCCATGCCATAGCACAACTGAGGAGAGGGAGCAGCTACTGGAACCTAAAGAGGGTGGCTGTCTGGGGGGGTCCGCCTGACAGGAGCTGTGACCTTGGGAAGAAAGCTGCAGCTGACCCTTAGTGTCCCAGCAGGGAGGAAAACAAGAAATAAATACCCTCACTGCTGGCTTCTTCCATCTTATATTGGCTTTCTAGTGCCTCAGGATGGCTGACCCATGCAGTCTGCTTCAGGGGCAGTATGAGGTGGAAAGTGGGGAGTGAGAGATATGGAAAATGACAATCCCTGGGGAAAGGACAAACATTAATCCTTTCCCAATGATAATGGACCCCAGAGGAAGAAGATAAGCAGTAAGTGCCAGGCTTAAGACTTTCTGTCCTTTCCAGAAATAATGGGTTTCAGACTTTTACAACTTGTTTCCTGACTGCCTGAACCGATGCATTCCACTGAAGTCTCCAATGATTAAGTCACCCTCATTATAACCTATGAAATACAGACCCCCTTGTAACTGGTGGCCATTTTCTACCCTGAAAATGAGCACCTCTGATGCCGGACTTATTTGACTCTGTGGCTTAATAAATAGCATCACTGAATCCGTTGAGGTTTGCTTCTGTCTGTTATTTGTGCTTACAGGAAGAATGGGTCTGGAGGGGGAAATAAGTTGTGCAGGACACAGACATATTTGAGAAAATAAGAGAAATTGACATATGGACAGTATCTTAGATGATTCTAAAGCATTACTATTAATTTTATTAGGTGAAAATGGTGGTGTGGTTATATAATAAAATCTCTCTGAGCCAGGCACGGTGGAGCACGCCTGTAATCCCAGCACTTTGGGAGGCTGAGACAGGAGAATCACGAGTTCAAAGCCAGCCTCAGCATCGGCGAGGTATTAAGCAACTCAGTGAGACCCTGTCTCTACATAAAACACAAAATAGGGCTGGGGATGTGGCTCAGTGGTTGAGTACCCCTGAGTTTAATCCTCGGTACCAAAAAAAGAAATCTCTCTCTGTGTATATGCATACATATGCATTCATATGTGTATGTATATATACACACACATATATATACACACATATATATATATTTAGGGATGAAATTATAGAGATTTTCTGTAAAAATATTATAGCAAATTAAGAAGAGGGCTGGGAGAGTAGCTCAGTGATAGAGCACTTACATAGCATGCTTGAGGCATTGCATTCAATCCCCAGAACTGCAGAAAGAAAGGAAGGAAGGAAGGGAGGATGGAAGAAGGGAGGGAGGAAAGAAGTAAAGAGAGAGAAAAAGGAGAAAGAAAAAATAAAGAGAAAAAAAAAGGAAACGAAGAAAGAAAAAAAAGAGAGAGAGAGAGAGACCAGGCACAGAGGCACATGTCTATAATCCCAGCTACTCAGGAGGCTGAGGCAGGAGGATTACAAATTCAAGGCCAGGGCTAGCAATTGAGTTGGCTATCTCAAAATAGTTGTCTCTGTTTCAAAATAAAATTTAAGAAGGTGGGGGTACTGTAGCTCATGGTAGAGTGCTCATGAGGCCCTGGGTTCAATCCCCAGTACCCCGCCAAAAAAAAAAAAGAAAAAGAGAATTCCAGCAAGAGGGGAGAAAGAAGGGAGGGAAGAAGAGAAGCAGAGAAGAAATAGAGAATGTGGCAGAACATCAATAATTACAGAATCTGGAAGTATTACTGTAATAGTCTGAATAATAGATCTCAAAGATACCCTGGGTCTGGGGATGTAGCTCAGGGGTGGAACACTTGCCTAGAGGTAGTGGGTTTGATCCTCAGCACCACATGAAAATAAACAAATAAATTAAATAGAGGTCCATTAACAACTACAATTAAAAAAATACTTAAAAAAAAAAAGATATCAGGGTCACTTGGTTGCGCCCAGATTCTCCTCAGTGTTGGCCCTCGGTCCTGGCCGCGGCGGGGCTGGAGGTCGTCCTGGATGTGAAGACTACACCCTTCTGCCTTCAATGCCAGCAGTTCTCTGTTATGTAATCAATGTGATTCACAGGAACTTCTTAAGTGACAAACGAAAGGAGCCCAAGGCGTGGGAAATATGATTTCTATATTGGTTTGGGACTGGCTATGACCTCCAGCATTTTCATAGGAGGGAGTTTCATTTTGGAAAAAAAAAAAGGCCTTCTGTGACTTGCCAGAAAAGGCTCCATGAGAGCAGGTCAAGGTGGCCATGCATATCTTAAAGAATGGTTGTGGTGGGCTGGACTACTGTCAGTTCTCATTCCAAATTGAAAAGGACCCATTTTTATTTGATAAGACTGTCCATGCTTATTTTGACTATCTTTAAAAAGTGGGAGCAGGCAAGGTGGCTAACTTCGCTGCATACGCCTTTGCACCAGCCCCACTAGTGACTCCACTGGGAGCTCTCAGCGTCCTCATAAATGCCATTCTTTCTTCATACTTTCTAAATGAAAGACTTAATCTTCATGGGAAAATTGGATGTTTGCTAAACATTCTAGAATCTACAGTTATGGTCATCCATGCTCCAAAGGAAGAGAAGATTGAGACCTTAGACAAAATGTCACACAAGTTAGGTGATCCAGGTTTTATGGTATTTGCAACACTTGCAGTCACTGTGTCCTTGATATTAATCTTTGTGGTAGGACCTCGCCATGGACAAATATTCTTGTGTACATAACAATCTGCTCTCTGATTGGAGCATTTTCAGTCTCCTGTGTGAAGGGCTTGGACATTGCCATTAAAGAACTGTTGGAGCTGGGCGCGGTGGCGCAAGCCTGTAATCCCAGCACTTAGGGAGGCTGAGACAGTAGAATTGCGAGTTCAAAGCCAGCCTCATCAATGGCGAGGCGCTAAGCAACTCAATGAGACCCTGTCTCTACATAAAACACAAAATAGGGCTGGGAATGTGGCTCAGTGGTCAAGTGCCCCTGAGTTCAATCTTCAGTACCAAAATAATTGAGAGAGAGATAGAGAGATAGAGAGAGAGAGAGAGAGAGAGAGTGCGCGAGCGCGAGATATCAGGTCCTAATCCCTGAAACCTGCAAAGATTACTTTTCATTTTTTATTTAATTTAATTAATTAATTTATTTATTGGTGCTAGGGATTTAAGCCAGGGGCACTTTACCACTGAGTTACATCCCCAGCCCTTTTATTTTTTATTTTGAGATAGAGCCTCCATAATTGCTGAGGCTGATCTCGAACTTTCAATCCTGTCATCAGCCTCTCAAATCACTGTGATTACAGGCATGTGCCACCATACCCAGCTAAATTAATGATCTTAACTGGAGAAACTATCCTGGCCTTCATACAGTCACAAGTATCCATATGAGAGGGAGCCTAAGGGAGATTTGACACAGACAGAAGAGAAGGTAATCTGGCCATAGAGGCAGAGGGATGTGCCCACAACCCAGGAAATCCAGCAGCCACCAGAAGAGACAAGGAATGGATTCTGCTGTAGTTTCAGGAGGAAGGATGGCCCTGCTGTGCTGCCTTTATTTTGGTCCAGAGATTTTGGGCTTCTGAATTGTCAAAGAATAAATGTGTGTGGTTGTAAGCCATCAAGTCAGTGGTAACTTGTACAGGTACAGGAAACCAATACACGTGTATAGAGATTCATCATACTCTTCTCTTTGTGTGTATTTGAAAACTTTCCTGATAAAGCTGTCCTTGTGTGTGCACAACTCATAGCACTACCTATGAAATAGTCTTGCCAAGAAAATGGAAATAGTATCGGCAAGTTCAATCACCACTTTAGAGGAAACAGAGAGGACCAGGTTGTCGAGATACACCCAACAAACTCAGACAGTAGAGAGTGCTTCAGAACGAACAATCTGGCTTCTTCAACAAGGAAATTCTAAGTGAGAAAAAAGGGAAAGGGAAACATTGTAGATGAAATGAGAATTAAGAGACAGCAACCAATTACTACATGTGAATGTTTTTTGGATCCTGATTCAAACAAATGGAAGGGGAAAAAAAGAAATTTATGAAACAATAGGAAATATGAACACTTTTTTTTGGACATTCAATTATATTGAGATATTAATGTTTATTATTAGGTATGTTAATGGTTTCACAGTTATGTTAAAAAAGAATTTGGGGGCTAGGGTTGTGGCTCAACCTAGCATGTGTGAGGCACTGGGTTCAATTCTCAGCACCGCATACAAATAAATAAAATAAAGGTCCATCAACAATTTAAAAAAAAGAATTCTTATCTTTTAGAGAGACATGCAAAACATACACAGATGAAATTATGTATTGGGGATTTTCTTCAAAATAAGATGGAACACACTTCAGTGGAACAAAGTAAGTGGATTATTGTTGAAACTGGCAGAGGGTACATGGGAATCCATTATACCATTAAGTGCACTCTTGTGTTTTCAATTTTCAGGCTAAAAACCTTTTGTTGTTTGTTTTTTAAAGCATTTCAGCACTTGTTTGAATTTTGGAGATCGGAACAACAGTGAAAAAGAAATGGTCACAATGTTATAATAATGGATAATGGGCTGTAATTTCCTCTGATAGCATCTTAGTAGGATGTTAAGTACTATATTTCTTTTTTTATTATTTGTTAAGTGCTATATTTCATTCAATGTCAGTGGAAGTGAAAATGATGTCCTCTGGAAAATTGATTAATGACAGAAAAGGGACTGTAATAACAATGGATATATGGACATCAAAGATGTAACGTAAGGGTTTGAATAAACTTGCTTCAAATTTTTGAAATTTGGGAGTATAAAAAAGCAATATTTAGCCAGGTGCGGTGGTTCAAGCCTGTAATCTCAGCACTTAGGGAGGCTGAGACAGGAGAATCACAAGTTCAAAGCCAGCCTCAGCAACCACGAGGCACTAAGCAACTCAGTGAGACCCTGTCTCTACATAAAACACAAAATAGGGCTGGGATGTGGCTCAGTGGTCGAGTGCCCCTGAGTTCAATCTCCAGTACCCAAAAAAAAGCAATATTTAGGGGTTGGGTATTTAGTTCAGTGGCAGAGTGCTTGTCTAGCATGCACAAGGCCTTGGATTTGGTCCTCGGCCCTGAAAAAAAAAAAAAAAAGCAATATTTATAAAATAATAAACGATTGCCTAAAATATTTAAATGTGTGGTAAACTAAAGGAATAAATTAAATATTTTAAGTAGGCATTTGAATATATCAGTGATTCGCAGCCAGGTCCATTTTATACTCCAGAGAATATTTGTCAACGTCTGGAGACATTTTGATGGCCACAAATAGCAGGCAGGGTGTGTATGTGTGTGCATGTGATGTGGTGGGTAAAGGCTAGTGTTGTGGTTTGAATATGAGATGTCCTCTGAAAAGCTAATATTAGGCAATGTGGGACTGTTCAGAGGTGAACTGGTTAGGTCATGAGAGCTGTAACCAAATCAGTGGATTAACACATTTAATGGATTAATAATTTGAATAGATTACTGAGTTGTAACTGTAGACAGGGGAGGTGTGGCTGAAAGAAGTACACTGAAAGAAGAGCCACATCCCCAGCCCTATTTTGTGTTTTATGTAGAGACAGGGTCTCACTGAGTTGCTTAGTGCCTCGCCGTTGCTGAGGCTGGCTTTGAACTCATGATTCCCCTGTCTCAGCCTTGGGGGGTTTTTTTTGAACCCAGGAGATCTTTACCATTTTACCACTGAGATACATCTTCAGCCATGTTTATTTTTTATTTTGAAACAGGGTCTCACTAATTGCCCAGGCTGACCTTGAATTTATACTCCTCCTGCCTGGGCCTTTCAAGCCACTGGGATTATAAGCATGTCCAGCAACACACCAGTTCTTCCCAATTTAACCTTTGCATTCCATGTTAGTCCAATCTAAATCCCAATAGAGTTTTCCTACGAACAGTACAAACTGATCCAAAAATTCCAAATGAAAAACCAAAGTTCCAAAAATAGTCAAGAAAAAAAATTTTTTTTTTTTTGTTACTGGAGATTGAACTCAGGGGCACTCGACCACTGAGCCACATCCCCAGCCCTATTTTGTGTTTTATGTAGAGACAGGCTCTCACTGAGTTGCTTAGCGCCTCGCCATTGCTGAGGCTGGCTTTGAACTCGCAATTCTCCTGTCGCAGCCTCCCAAAGTGCTGGGATTACAGGCTTGCGCCACCGCACCCGGCCTCAAGAAATTTTTAAAGAACAAGGATATATGAAAAATAAGGATGTGATTGGACTTCCCCTATCACATGTGAAGTCTTATTACAAAGTTACCAATGGACACGATATTAAGCATTAAGGCAGAGAGACAACAACAAAAGAAATTAGCAGTCAAAAAGAATAGAATAGAGACCCCAGAAACAGAGCACATCTCCACTCATGTGAAAGTGAAGATGGTATTCTGACCAGGCCCAGCCCTGCCTCTACCCTGACTGAGCAGCAGCACCCAACCATCTTAAAGACTTCTCTGGGGGGCTAGGACTGTAGCTCAGTGGCAGAGCGCTTGCCTGACATGTGCAAGACACTGGGTTCAATCCTTAGTGCAACACAAAAAATAAACAAATAAAATAAAGGCCCACTGTCCATCTATAACTACAAAAAAATTTTGTTTAAAAAATGACTTCTGGGGAGGAGGCAGATCTGTGATTTGTGTGGGTGTTTTGTTGGTGTGTGTTGGGTGGGGCGGGGAGATGTCTGTGTGACCACATGAAGTAGGTTTGTTGGCGTGAGTAGGTAGAGAGTCTTCCCTGTGGTAGTGTGTATATGTTGTGTGTCTAAAGATATATGTTTCATCCTGTGAGCTACCATATAAATCACATGTGGAGATACTGTGCCAATTGGTGACGGTTTGTACATTCTGTGTTGTGAGGGGGTCATGGGTTATATATATATATGGATGATGAAGTTTTGTGTGTCATGTGTGTGAGGATGCATTTTGTGTGTTGTATGTGAAAGGCTACATCTGTTGGTGTGTGCTTAGAGTCTATGAATGGTAAGAGGATGTGTACATGTCTGTGGGTGACAAAGGGAAGTTGTATGTCCATGGGGCAGGGTGTAGTGAAGGGAAATCAGGAAATCCAAACTTACTCCAAGGACCCTTCCACAACCTAAGCAGTCTTAAGAATTTGGGGGGAGGGCTGGGGTTGTGGCTCAGTGGTAGAGTGCTTGCCTAGCATGTGTGAGGCACTGGGTTCAATTCTCAGCACCACATATAAATAAATAAAGTCCATTGACAACTAAATATATATATTTAAAAAAAAAAAAAAGAATTTTGAGGGGCAGCTAGACAAAACAAACAGCCAAACCTGACCCTCCCACTCAGACCACAACCTCTTACCTGAGCAACAGTGAGGACAGTGGTCCAGGAGGTGACAGAGAGGCTGAGGGTCCCTGAATGTGCTCTCAGGGAGCTAAGGAAGTGGAGTGGGTAATAAGGAGGAGGCAGAAGGCAGGCCCAGAGCCAAATGTATGACTCACTTGATTCTACCCTCTGATCTTTTATTGGTAACAGCAGCAACGTGAAGAATCGGGGGAGGCCTGCCTGATGACTCTACTAGATGGGCAGGGCATCCCGGGCCAGGAAGTCAGTTCCTTGGGGTCCCAACCCCAACATCACCAGAAATATCCATATATAACCAGGAATTTGCACATCAGCTCAGTCAACAACACCGGGCTACACCCATCCGATGCTGAGCCCCACTAGAAGGGCTGGGCATGGTCTGGCAGAGGAGAAAGGAAGCAAGCTTCTTTTCTGTTGGGGAGAGGGAGTTCTGACCTAGAGAAAGTCCTAGCACTCTTCAAAGTCCAAGTTTTAATGGGCACAGCCCCAAATCCAGTGAGCCCCAACCCAACTCAAAAGACTCAAAGCTAGGGGGCTGGGGCTGTGGCTCAGCGGTTGAGCGCTTGCCTCGCATACGTGAGGCACTGGGTTTGATCCTCAGCACCACATAAAATAAATAAAGATATTGTGTTCATCTACAACAAAACAAAATATTAAAAAAAAAAAAAAGACTCAAAGCTATTTTTAGAAGACACTCCTGTGGTCTGTGGGGGACACACAGACCAGTCTTGCCCATAGACGATCACAGTCCAATGGGTGTGACATAGCCTTGCTTGCAAGTGCCTCCAACCAAGGAAGAGACAGCCCTGCCTTCAGGATTGCTAGTCTCTTGGGAAAGGGAAAATTCTACCTTCGGAAGCCACTTCCAGCTGAGAGGGAGAAAAAGCCACCCCCTCACTCATGAATTCAATCCTTGCTCTAAGGAGTCCCAAGGCAAAAAAACCATCCCTAGTTCTGACAAAAGCCTAGAATTCCAACTTTACCTGTTCTGCCCTGAAAGTTACCACTTATCTCTATCTCCACCACCTCCTCACCAAAATGTCTGGGCTTAGCAGGGAGCAGAGGTAGAGGCACAGAGGAAGGGAAACTGGGCCATGGCACAGTGGACTTTCTTAAATACCAAGTCTAAGAATCCACTAGATTGGAATTTGACTGCCACCTCTGGTTCTCAAATCGAGCCCTACAATGAATATCTCTGAGCTTCTGTTTCCTGGGTCTGTAACAGTGATTCATACTCCCTATATCATACCCAACATGATGTCTGGTACATGACAAGGATTTAGTAAATGAAAATCACTTAATTTACCTAAGCTCCTCCCTACCACCCCAGCATCAGGGGTCAACTCCTTTCCCCACATCAGACTTAGCTAAAGAGCTTGTTAAAACTGAAGGTTTAGGCTGGAGGCACAGCTTAGTATATATAAGGCCCTAGGTTCAATCCATAGCACCAAAAAAAAAAGGCAGTTTTTCAGATTTCACTTCTGGACATTCTTATTCCACAATGCCCCCAGGAAATGAAATTTTATCAAGCACCTGGAGGATTCCAAGGTCTCAGTCTACGGCACAGAGCAGGCTTGGTGGGACTCCAGAGAAAGTCTGGGATTGGAGAAGGAGAGTTCTATCATGTGGGGTTCTTGCTAGCTCTGCTTACCTATCTCCCACCTTGAGTATGACTGTACCACAGGTATGAGGATATTGATATCTCTGAGGGAACCCCAAGCTCTCCCAACATCCTATTTTGTGGAAAGCTGGCTGACCTTGCCTGGTAGTACCAACCCTGGCCGAGTTAATCTGGGAGCTTGTTAAAAGATTCAGTTGTGCCCCCCCCCGCCCCCCCCACACACATGCATACACACACATCCTGAATCCTGAACCAGAATATTCAAGGAGACCACACAATGTCCTTTTTTTTTTTTTTTTTTTTTTTAAATTTTTTTGTACTTATAGATGGACACAATATCTTTATTTATTTATTTTATGTGGTGCTGAGGATCGAACCCAGTGCCTCACGCATGCGAGGCAAGCGCTCTACCACTGAGCCACAATCCCAGCCCCACACACAATGTCCTTTTAACAAGCATCCTGGTGTCCTCAACCATCAGCTCTTTAATTCTTAGAAAGGGACACCACACTAGGGAAGTGGGGTAGCCACTGTGTATCCTGCTGTGCCAGGCACCTAGTTTCTCTGATCTCAGGGCAACACATGTAAGAGATGAGGAAGCTGAAACTCAGAGAAGTTTTAAGACTTGCATAAGGTCCCATAGTTCATAGGGCAGCAGCAGGATTCAAGCTCCAGTCTGCTGTGGTACACATGTATTCCCAGCTACTAGGAGAAGGGAGTCAGGAGTGTGAGGCCAGCCTAGACAGCAGAGCAAGACCCTATTTCAAAAACGAACAAACAAAAAACAGGACTGAGCCGGACGTGGTGGCTCACGCCTGTAATCCCAGCACTTAGGGAGGCTGAGACAGGAGAATCACGAGTTTAAAGCCAGCCTCAGCAACAGTGAGGCGCTAAGCAACTCAGTGAGACCCTGTCTCTACATAAAACACAAAATAGGGCTGGGGATGAGGCTCAGTGGTCAAGTGCCCCTGAGTTCAATCCCCAGTACCAAAAAAAAAAAAAAAAAAAAAAACCAGGACTGAAGCTGTAGCTCAGTAGTGTAACACCTGCCAGCACTGTTAAAACAAAAACTCCAGTCTGAGGTTTGTTCTTTTGCCAATAAATAGAACCTCACTAGAGTTCACAGGAAAGAGTCAGAGGGGTTATCACCTTCATTTTGCCAAACATGAGGCAGCTAAAGTCCAGCCAGAAGAAATGAATTGCTAGGGTCACGAAGCTATTAAGTGACGAAGCAGATACTTAAGAAGGTGACTCCAAGCCCTTGTGTGCTCTTTCCTCAATACCCGTGGAGCCCCGAGCCCCCAGTTCCAACGGTGAGAAGCACTGATAACTTCCAGCAAAGGGCCCATACCAAATGTGCTAGGATGGGATTGGGGGAGGTGGGAGGAAATGGAGAGAGGCAAATCCTGTTTCTCTGAGGTTCCACCCTCCAAGCAGGACCAGACCCATCCGCAACCTCCCACACACTTCCTTCTATTTCCACTGGGAGGTGAGAGGAGCCAGAAGAGCCAGTCTGGTGGTGGCTACCCTAGGAAGCAATTGAGAGGCCAAAGGCACGGGGGATGGGGGGCCCAGGTGACTGGACCACCAAAGGCAATGACTGATGCTTTTCAGTAATTACACTTTATTTTAAAGGTGCAATTCCCACTTTACAACAAGGAAGGTGAGGCTGAGCTGATGTCATCGCTGGTCCAAATGCCAAGATCCTCACCCTATTTGACCAGCTCCTTCCACCTCACCTCTGCCGCAGTACAGTGGGAGGTGTGGAGTAGTGACTTTGTTCCATTACTAATAGCAAACCACCAGAAGCGGAGTGGAGTGGCTCCTCTACCCTCTCATTCTCTCTGGGTCTGGCATTCCTCCAGGTAGCCTTTCCTGTTAACCCCGAAATCCCTGTTAACCTCTTCACGGGTAAAGGGGATACAAAGGCTGCCACGTCCCTCTGGAAGCCAATCTTGCCTAAGCTGCCTCAATTCAGTGCCCAACACACACCACTCTCCCTAGCCAGGTTATTACTAAAAAGACTGCTCTGAGTGCCAGGCATGGTGGTGCACACCTGTAATACCAGCAACTCTGGAGGCTGAGGCAGGAGAATTGCAAGTTCAAGGCCAGCCTGGGCAATTTAGTGAGACCCTGTCTCAAAACAAAACTTTAAAAAAGGGCTAAGGATGTACCTTCAAGAGGTGGAATGGTCCTGGCTTCAATCCCTGAGCTGAATTGACCAGGGCTAGGATCTCTGCTGATCTTCCAGGTGGTTCTGTGGCCAAAATGTGCCAGAAAGGAAATGGGGAGGCATTGGTCCTTCTGAGAAAGCTATCCTCACTGGAACCCAGATCCCTTCACATGTGTGTTCTGCCTCACCTTCCCTCACTTCTATGCTCCAGGTGCAGCCAAAGATGTTCTAGTCCAGAAATGGGTTATGCTCTGACCTCCAGGCCTTTGCACACCTGTTCCCTCTGACTGAAACATCTTCCCTCAGTTCTTTTCCACCTGTGCCTGGCACTAAGCTGCTCCCAGCAGACATTCATCCTTTCCTCCTTGATGACAAAACTTGACTTTATTGGAAACAGTAGGTGCCCAGTCCCAAGGAACAGGGTTTAGTCTATGGCCTGCCCATAATCCTTTGCTGTTTTCTCAGCCAGACTTTCCATTAGAAGTGTCCATGGGACCCATTTGCTGGCCACTGGGAAAACTGCTTCCCAGATGACTTCTGCTTAATAGCTGTCATAAGGTGTGGAGCTGATATAATCTTCCTGCAACTGAGAGAGGACAAGCCCTCCCAAGAGGATGAAGCAGCACCGTAAGAGCCTGTTTACTTGGTGATATTGTTGAATTCATGAACAATACCTGAAACCATCTGCCTCCATGTCAGCAAAACATTCCCCTAAAACCTTCCTAACTGATGCATCTGCTTCTGGGTCCCAACTTTTAAAACAGGTCACTTTCTCCAGGAAGCATTCTGTGACCACTGAGGATACGATCAAGAGCTCCCTCCTTGGAGCCATGGATGCCTTATGCCTTTCCTTGCACCTGTTCACTTAAACCTGTGTGCTTCAACTGTGAGGAAGGCAGCATGGTCTCCGTGATGTTCACCATTTTATTTCTAAACTAGAGTATATGTTAAAGGAATATGCACACCTGTAGCTGACTGCAAGCACAGCCTCCTGGCTGGGGGTGTAGCTCATTAGTAGACCACCTGACTCCAAGGAGTAAAGCCCTGGGTTCAATCTTTAGCACCAAACCAAAAAAAGAAAAAAAAAAAAATCAGCAGTCTTCAATAAAATCAGGAACTTGCCTAAATGTAAAACAATTTGCCAGGTACACACACCTGTAATTCCAGCAACTTGGGAGGCTGAGGCAGGATGATGGCAAATTTAAAGCTAGCCTCAGCAGCTTAGCAAGACTCAGCCTCAAATTTAAAATAAGTAATGTAGGGATGGGATTGTGGTTCAGTTGTACAGCGTTTGCCTAGCATGCGTGAGGCACTGGATTCAATTCTCAGCACCACACATAAATAAAATGAATAAAGATCCATCAACAACTAAAAAAATTTTTTTAAATAATAATTTAAAATAAATAATGTAGTTCAGTGGTAAAGTGCCCTTGGATTCAAACCACAGTACTTCCAAAAAAAATTTTTAAATGAGAAAAACATTTTTAAACTCTAGCACAGCCTTCTGATGGCAAAGCTGGCCTCTTAAGGCTTGCTAAACTAAATGCCCATGGTTAACCTCTAAGGAAGAAGTGGGTTTAAGCACCAACACGCTGGAAGGGTGTGACTTTGCCTGCCTAAAACCCGTCAAATGCTGTTCCCTGCAGACTGCATTACCACGTGACACCTACCAGTCAGGTAGAGTGACAAGCTCCCTCTACCTTAATCTGGTATTAGTCAGAGCCACAACCACCCATTCACAAAAGGTTTGGACATGCTCAGCTGTACTAGGAAGGACGAAAGATAACCAACTATTTCTTTGTGCAAAGAAGCAAATTAAAACTGCAGTATCTCAACATTACCATATCAGCCTTTCGTGATCATTTTGTGTACTCATCTACAAGACACTGCAAAAAGGAAAAAGTCTTGTTTTGAGTCACCCTGCTTCTCATACTTTCACATATCATGGGTCACTTTTCTACTTCTCCTTTTATGGCCCTCCTGAGGGCTGATCCGTTCTCTCATAGCAAGCAGAATGTCTGAGGATATACTATAAACTGGAGGCTTTCGTTCATTATTTATTTCATTTAATCCTCAAAACGATCAGCATCTTTTGGGTGCAGTGGCACGCGCCTATAGTCCTATAGCTAAAGGGAGGCCAAAGTGGAGGATCACTTGAACCCAGCAGTTGGAGACCAGCCTGGGCAACTCAGTGAAACCTCCTATTTCAAAAAAGAGAAAATGACAACCAGCGACTCAGGAGGCTGAGGCAGGAGGAACAAAGCCCAGCCTCAGCAACTTAGTGAAGCACTTAACAACCTGTGAGACAGTCTCTAAATAAAATACAAAAAGGCTGGGGGGTGTGGCTCAGTGGCTAAATGCCCCTGGGTTCAATTCCCAGTAATCAAATTTTAAAAAAAAAGAAAGAAAGAAAAAAATGACAAAAGACAAACAAAAAAATCAGTATCTTCATTTTACACAGAAAAGTACACTGGCAACACCCCATCAGCACCATGATGGCGGTAGCTATCCTAAACATGCCAAGCATAAACTCTTCCTAAAAGAAGCCTCAGTCTGTGTGTGTGTGTTACTAGGGATTAAACCCAGGGCCTCACACATGCTAGGCAAGCACTGAGCTATATCCCCAGCCCTAGCCATGATTTATGGTTTCCTTTTGCAGATGAAGAAACTGGTAAGGAACTGTGTGTTCAACCCCAAGCATTTCAGGATAGAGGCAAGCTGGACAAGGGACCCATCCTTGGAATAACATCCGAGGGACAGTACATCAGTGGTTTGGGTATAAAAATTTATTATACATAAAGAATATTACCACTAACGAATGCAGACAGGCTAGGACACAATGGTACTGCATGGAAGATGGCTAGCTCTTTGGAACAGGTTTATAGGTGGCTCAGCGCCTCATGCCACACTGATTGGTCAGTCAGACAGAAGGGCACATGCCAAATACAAGAGGACTTCAGGGCATCAAGCAACTGCTCTGTATGCCCACACTGCCTTCCTTTGCTGATCTGGGGCTTCAAAAGATGGCACACCCAGAAACAAGAACTGAGGCAAAGGGGTTTCCTAATGCAGCCCAGCCTTGTCTCTGAAGTCACAACAATACCACTGTAAGCAGTATGTTTAATTGGATGATTTCCGCAAACTATACATGGAGTTTCTAACCATCACAATTCAGTGAAGTACAAAACATTAAGTTACAGGCTGTGGGAAAGAAGGCAGCACCAATGGTGGCACCTTCCAATCCTGGTTGTTCTAAGGGTAACGGGTGGGGGGAGTCTTTTTTAAACAGAGCCCCTCATTTCAATGTACAAAAGAATTACTCTGATCGATATTAAATTGTATTGAAAACAAAATGGACTAAAAAGCAAAACTACTCTATGTTGGGGTGGAGGTGGGAGGAAAAGAATGAGTCCTTCAGAATAGGAAGGAGAGAGCTGGGGGAAGGTTCTGTGGCTGTGACCCAGAGGGGTCACTCACGCTGCTCCATTTTTACTTTCGGTGGTCTCAGGAAGGTGCGATTTTTCTTCTCTTTCTTCCCCTTTGTATTTGCTTGGAAGTTTCGCCAACTGTCCACCCGACCATCTCGACTTTCCTAAGAAAAAAGAAAACAAAAGTAGAACAAAATAAGTTTGAGGTGAGGAGATTAGTTAATAAGAGGAAGGGCTTGAACCTATCTTGCCATCTGCCCACCCTCTGTAGCATAGCCCAGTTCAGCCCTCTGGAATAATCCAAGAATAGACTAGAGCAAAGCTTTTCTCCTACAGGTTAGGACACAATGAGTAATACTCATCACAATAATGAGGCCCCCATTTGTTGGAGACCTCTGGGTTAGATGGTCAGCATATGTTCTCTTTTTTTTCTTTCTTTCTTTCTTTTTTGCAGAGCTGGGGATTGAACCCAGGGTCTGGGACATGCTAGGGAAGTGCTCTACCACTGAGCTACATCGCCAATGCTACCCTGTGTTATTTTTAACCTTTACCAAAAAAGATTGACTATAGTGTGTACTGCTACTAGCATTTTGCAAATAACTCTGGGGCTCAGAAAGGTTAAATTG
The DNA here is from genome assembly GCA_004024805.1 of Geosciurus inauris. Lineage (NCBI taxonomy): Eukaryota > Metazoa > Chordata > Mammalia > Rodentia > Sciuridae > Geosciurus > Geosciurus inauris. Next base: position 29,194 of record PVHX01004783.1, on the reverse strand, counting down.
TTTCTTAAAGTCATACAGCTAGCCTGCTAGCAGTCCAGCCATTATTTCCGCTATACCTTTGTACTGTTCTGCTGAACTGGATGGATGCACCAAAGCCAGCTGTGCTGAGAGGGCCACAGGATCTATACCTTATTATCAAGGGACCTACTCTTTTTCTTTCTTTTCATACATGGGACAGAAAGTCATCAACTCTAGTTAGCCAACCCTCTACCCTGAGTCCTAAATTGTATAAAAGAAAGACCAGGGGATGGAGGTGTAGATAAGTGGTAAAACACTCCACTGGCATGTCCCAGGCCCTGGGTTCAATTCTCAGCACTCATAGAAAAAAAAAAAAAAAGATGAAGAAGAAAGATCAAATGTTGCTACAATCCAGAAACTGACCATGCAGTTGAAGGATGTAATCAAGAATATCAAAGAAGAGTCAACTTCAAAAGCCTCAAATCTCAGCAGGAAAGACACAGGGGTCACAAGGACCTCAGTTTCTACTAACAATCCTGTGGGTAGAGTCCTACACTATGTTAACTCCCTTAAATTAAATGCAAAATCCATTTTTCTTAGGCCCACTTGGCAGCTTTACCTACCACAATCTCTAAAAACCCATTTGAGGATCCTCACTGTCCTTGCCAAAGCTACAGAGCCTAACCTCCACAGCTCCCACTCCTCCCCACATCTCATTTCCCTGTTTGCCCCAGTCAGTCCTGGGAATGCCACAGGAACCAAATTTCCTTATTCTGAAATAAGAATCCCTAGCCACTTGGGCAGTTTACCTCAAAGTTTTTCTGCCACTCCCTTTCTCGTTTGGCTTTTTCTTGAGCTTCAATCTCCTCTTCTCTTTGTCGTTTCCTAGTAGAAAAGATAGACCACAGTATTTACATGATATTTACAGATTGTGTTAACTGTGAAAGTTAAGGCATGTCCCTAAAGAAGCAAACACAAAGTCAATCAATTCCTTAAAAGTCTATAAAGATGGCTGTCTGGAAAGGGCTCAAAACATTTTCGTGAAGGTCTCATTCTAAACATGCAAATGAGACTGTGGGCAGGGGTTTGGAAAGGACATAGCCATCCCTGTTATATAGACAGATAAGGTAACCAAAGTCCAGCCTTTAGTAATCTGAAGTGTTGGGTTTAGCTGGCAACAAAGCTATGTCTAGAACACAGGCCACCTTATTTCAGAGGAATGAGTACTACAACAGCAGAGGTTCTTAATCAAGATCATCTCTGGGGGCTGGGATTGTGGCGCAGTGGTGGAGCACTAGCCTTACATGCATGAGGCACTGGGTTTGATCCTCAGCACCACATAAAAATAAATAAATGAAATAAAACTGTATCAACATCTAAAAAAAATTAAAAAAAAAAAAAAAAAGATATTAAAAAAAAAAAAGAAGATCTCTGGACAATATCCAAACCTAAAAGGCTATCACACAACCTCAACTAGGAAAATATAGCTACTGCTAAACTTCAACCAACAATACAAAATACAGGAACCAAACTAACCTCCATGTTTATGATGATTAAGTGAAATTACATATTAGTATAATGATTACATTATACAATATTATATACGCACCAAAGCTGCAGCTACAAGTCCCATAAAAGGTTCTGGCCTTAAGCCAGGCGCGGTGGCTCAAGCCTGTAATCCCAGCACTTAGGGAGGCTGAGACAGGAGAATCGCGAGTTCAAAGCCAGCCTCAGCAATGGCGAGGCACTAAGCAACTCAGTGAGACCCTGTCTCTACATAAAACACAGAATAGGGCTGGGGATGCGGCTCAGTGGTCGAGTGCCCTGAGTTCAATCTCCAGTACCAAAAAAAAAAAAAAAAAAGGTTCTGGCCTCAGTAACAATGGCCTTAATTACTGTGCCTATTTTATTCCAGAAAGTCAGGAAGAAAACACACAATACTTCTGAGTAAAACTAAAATCCCTAAAGGACAAGGCAATTTAGTATTTCCCAAAAATCAAACAGAACACTTCTTCCTCTGGTGATTCAAAAGCTTGGCTATTTCAGATAACTATTTTAGACAGTCTCTTAAATGATGCACTACCTAATTCCTTCATTAGAAAAATCCCCAGAGACCAAAGTTAAAATTAATTTAGGCGTTTAAGATATGGCTCAAATAAGTGTGCAGATGTGTACCTTTCATGCATCTCTTTGGCTTCTCTCTCTTTTCTTTTAATTTCCAGCTCAGCAAAGAGTTTCATGGTCTGTTTATATACTGCTTGTTTGAACTACAAGAAAATTAAGGACAAAAGAAAATAAAAGTAAGTATTTTACCAACAACTTTGAATCAAGTACTTGCATTTGGAGCCCAATACAAGAAGCAGATTAGAACCCAGCAAGGATAAAAGATTCTTCAGAGAGAACCATTAAAAATGCTGCTCTTAGGGGCTGGGGCTGTAGCGCAGTGGTAGAGCGCTTGCCTAGCATGCGTGAGGCACTGGGTTCAATCCTCAGCACCACATATAAATAATAAATGAATAAAATAAAGATCCATCAACAACTAAAAAAACATTAAAAAAAAATGCTGCTCTTAGGGGCTGGGCTTGTGGCTCAGTGGTAGAGCGCTTGCCTGGCATGTGTGAGACCCTGGGTTTGATCCTCAGCACCACATATAAATAAACAAATAAATAAATAGATCCATTAACAATTAAAAAATATTTTTTAAAAATGCTGCTCTTAGAAGATAAATCACCCATCAACCTAAGAGATCTTTCCTCTTCTACCACATAGATGGTACACAGGAATCTAGTTCTGGCAAAAAGAAAAGAATTCTACACTCTATTACCACCACTTGATGTTTTAGAGGAAACTCTCCTCCAAAGAACTTCTAAAAATAATTTCTACTCTTTCTTTTCACAAATATTTTATAATTATCTACTCAGCCAGACCAAAGCTAGGCAGTAAGCTGGTCTCAAAAAATAAAAAGGGTTGGGGATGTGGCACAGTGGTAAAATACCCCTGGGTTCAATCCTCAGTAACAACATCAACAACAAAAAAAGAGGAGTCTGCATTTCCCAGGTTTCTTGGTAGCTAGGTGTGGCCCTATAACTTAAGTTTTAGTCCATGGGATGCAAGGAAAAGGGATATATACAACTTCTGGAATGCTCTTTGAGGTTCTTCCCCCTTCCTCTGTTCTCCTGGTTGGCGCATGGGTGAGATGATTGACAGGCATCCTGGACTATGAGGATGGGGCAACATCCTTGTTGACAAAGCCAAAGAACAGAGTAGTCCAAGACCATGGAAGACACACAGTACAGAGCTGCCACACCAGCAGCAACCCTCCCAAACACTATTATACAGGGGAGAGAACAAATTTCTATCTTGTTCAAACTACCATCGTTTTGTATCTCAGTAGTATGCACCTAATGCAGTGACAAAACTGATCATATTGCACTGGGGAAAAACCTCAAGAGTGTTAGCTGTTGTTTCTGATGCTGAGGATCAAACCTAAGGCCTCATGCATGGTAAGCAAGTGCTCTACCTCACCCCCAGCCCACAAAGAGCCTTTTTTAAAAGTGTATTATAGCCAGGTACAGTAAGTAGGGCATGCTTGTAATCCCAGCAGCTCAGGAGGCTGAGGCAGGAGGATCACAAGTTCAAAGCCAGCTTTGGAAATTTAGCAAGGCCCTAAGCAACTTAGTGAGACTGTCTCAAAACAGAAAAAAGACTGGGGATGTCATTCAATGGTTAAGCACCCCTGGCTCCCTAGCACCAAAAAATTAATAAAAATTTTTAAAATTTTTAAATGTTAAGTGTATAATATAACAACCTTAAAGACTTTATAAAAATTGCAGAAAAATAAGTGAAAGTAAGTGACCTAGTCCTCATCACACAGTTATTAAAAAACCATAGTCCCATGGCCTTCTCTTCCTGTACCCAACCCCTCCCCTTCCTGACCCGGTTTTCTTGAAATTCTCTAAGCACGGAATCTCCGGCGCCATTTCTCCCTACCCGCTCTGATGGACGGGGAAATGGTCCAAGGGCTCGCCTTCCAATAAAGCCTTGCCGAGTGGCTTAATTCATAAAAAAAAAAAAAAAAAACAAAAAAAAAAAACAAAATACCATAGTCCCAGGGCTGGGGTCGTAGCCCAGTGGTAGAGCACTTGCCTGGCACGTGCGAAGGTTCGATCCTCAGCCCCACATAGGAGTAAATAAGTAAAATAAGGGTATTGTATCCATCTACAGCTAAAAAGTATTAACAACAACAATAAAAAAAACATAGTTCCTTCTCCACCAGCTTTGTTTTATTTTTTTGAGAAAGGGTCTAAATTGCTCAGGACCTTGCTAAATTGCTAAGGCTGGCTTTGAACTTGCAATCCTCCTGCCTCAGCCACTGGGATTACAGGCATGCACAACATCCAGCTTGAAACCAAGGGCATTTAACCACTGAGTCACATTCCCAGCCCTTTTTTTTAATATTTAATTTTGAGACAGGATCTCACTGAGTCCCTTAGGGACTAACTAAGTTGCTGCAACTGGCTTTGAACTCACAATCCACCTGTCTCAGTCTCCTGAGCCAATGGGATTATAGACTTGTGTCACTACACCCAGCTCACACCCAGCTTTCCACCACCTTTTAATTCTTCAGTTTCAGTAGTTCTTAAGAATAGCTGGAGCCGGGCGCGGTGGCTCACGCTTGTAATCCCAGCACTTAGGGAGGCTGAGACAGGAGGATCGCGAGTTCAAAGCCAGCCTCAGCAATGGCGAGGCACTAAGCAACTCAGTGAGACCCTGTCTCTACATAAAACACAAAATAGGGCTGGGGATGTGGCTCAGTGGTCGAGTGCCCCTGAGTTCAGTCCCTGGTG
>PVHX01004783.1:0-24289 GCA_004024805.1 Geosciurus inauris | reverse complement strand
AGCTGGGTATAGTGGCACACTCTTATAATCCCAGCAACTGGTTCAACCTCTGGTACCACAAAAATAAATAAAAAGCCAGGCACAGGGCTGAGGATATAGCTCAGTTGGTAGAGTGCTTGCCTTGCATGCACAAGGCCCTGGGTTCAATCCCTAGCACCACACACTCACACACAAAAAGCCAGGCACAGTGATACAGCCTGTAATCCCAGTGACTTGGGAGGCTGAGCCAGGAGGATTGCAAGTTTAAGGCCAACTCCAGCAACTTAGTGAGGTCCTATCTCAAAATAAAAAACAAAAAGGGCTAAAGTTCAGTGGTAAAGCATCCAAGTTCAATCCCAGTAACCCCCCCGCAAAGTAGAATCTCCCTTAACCAATGTCCACTAAATAAGCCATGGATTATCCCAAAACTCACTATTTCCTCTGTAAAGCATCACCTGAAGCACCACGAGCACTCAGGACCAGCAGACAGCCATCTGTTACCAAAAGTTGGTTGTGGCTGGGTGCGGTGGTGCACACCTATAATCCCAGCACTTAGGGAGGCTGAGACAGGAGAATCGCAAGTTCAAAGTCAGCCTCACCAACGGCGAGGCGCTAAGCAACTCAGTGAGACCCTGTCTCTACATAAAACACAAAATAGGGCTGGGGATGTGGCTCAGGGGTCGAGAGCCCCTGAATTCCATCCCCAGTACCAAAAAAAAAAAAAAGTTGGTTGTACTCTTCTCAAAGCTATCTATGCCAGTTGTAATTATAATAATAGCTATAGGGATTTAAATCTCATACAAATTGGTGAATGGAGTTATAAAATAAATGCTCGTTTCTTTGAAAGATTCAATGCCCTTCAATTCTAAAAAATAATTGCTGGTGAGAAATTTGGAAAAGACTGAAAAATGAATCATATTTCTTGGATTTTAGTCTTGGACTGCTTCAAAAAATATCCAAGTTTACAGTATACTTCAAAAGAAATTAAAAGTAGATAATACTTGGTATGTGTGGTTTATAAAATAGTCAACTGCAAACTCCAATCAATAGTATACCCAAAGATGTAGAGACAGCCCTTCATCAGAGTAAGCTGAATGAACGTTCAGTTATATGTTTTAATGCACAGTTGTAACATTTTAAGTTAAAATGTTTATAGCACATATGCATCATTCCTCAGGCCACCCTCTCTCTTTTTTTAAAAAAATATTTTTTAGTTGTATATGAACGCAATATCTTTATTTAATTTATTTATTTGTATGTGGTGCTAAGGATCGAACCCAGTGACTCACGCATGTGAGGCAAGCGCTCTACCACTGAGCCACAACCCCAGCCCCCACCCTCTCTTTTTAAATTCTTCAATCAGTGCCCCAAATCAAACAAGATAAAGTGGCTTTTTTCATATTTAACTTACCAGCTCAGGATCATCTTCCTCTACATTTGTAGGTTTTCCTTCCTTCTTCAATTGTTTTTTCCGCTCTTTCACCTAAAAAGAATTTTTTTTCATCAGAAGATGAGCACCCATACTTTGAGACTATCCACTGAGCTACAACACATCTGATGTGTGCACTTTTCTGTAGGTATAGATATAACAGGATATTTGCATTAAGAAACAACAAGTCTCCCCTCACCAAAACAAACAAAAAACTTAGCAATGCAACTAAGGAAAATTAGAACATTGAGTCCTTCTTCTAACCTGATCTAAAATCCAGTCTACCAGAAAGAATGAGAGAGGATCAAGAGGATCAGAGAGGATCAGCAACTCCTCATAACAAGTCAGATCCAAATAGCCTTCACTACACTGAACTGATTACCTGTTTACTTTTCTTGACTTGTGGTTACACAGTTAACAGAAAAAACAACAAACAAAAAACCACTTGTCACATCTTAGAAGAAGCTACAAAATTTGTGGCATTAAATGGAAGTAGTATTTTTTTAGCATTTCTACAACTATATTATTGTTCCTTTCACTGTGACTCCCTTAAACCAATACTTTTCACATCACATTGACTTATATTTTTATCACTTTGGCCACCACTAAGTCTAAAAAAAAAAAAAATCAAATATACCCATTCACACAAGATTGATACCATTGCATTAAATAACATACTATATCATCCAAAAGTCAAGTACATTCCAAGCTCTGAAAGGCCCTACTGCCACCTTGTGGTAAGCAAGTCTAAGGGGGACCTTCTTACAGGCAAAATACAAAGAAAGGGTTCTTTAACTACTACCATGATTTAAGGAAAAATGGTCATGCACTTTTCTGATATCTACTAAGATTGGGCCTACAGGTGCTATTTCCAACGCATGACTAAAAGGATGTGGTTATGGCCCTTCATCTCCTCTTTTAACTTACTTTCTTCATCTAAACTGAATTCATTATTATTATTATAAAAGTTCTATTTCAGAATCCAAAAGCTCTTCAAAGGACAGGTCACATTCCACACTCACCATTGAAACAGCTCTTATAACAGCCTTGAGATTTGTGCCCCAGCCAAGTAAAAAATTAAAGGCTTTCTTACCTCAAGCATGCCACTTCCCACCACTTATGAGATTTATAAAATTCTCCAAGAGCAAAAAACAAAAACAAAAAAACACCAGCTACATCTGAATTTCCACTTGAGTCCTTTTCAACCCTGTTATTAACATGAATATGTACCTCCTTTTTTAAAAAAAACTTTACTCAAATCCCCTCGCCAGCACTTCTCAAGTCCACGTTCCAAGCCCTTCACAGGGATAAGAACAAAAATCAAAAATCAAAGCATGGTATCACAAAGCTGAACCACTTTTCCACTCTTGGAGCAGAAATGTAGCAACATGTGATATGAGGGCAAGAGTAGCTCTGTCCAGAGCACAGGACTGGTAGGGAAAGAGAGGAGCAGTATCCTAGCCATTCCTTGTCCTGAGCTCTTCTCTTTGCTTTAGGCACGCACTATTCCTGACTACCATGGATCTGTGGTGGAGACCACTTAAGTAGTCAGAAGTAATGCTGATAGGTACTACTATGTTACATTTACCCTCCTACATGGTGCCCAAGGCTTGCTGATACTTCCTATAAACACAGCAGCACTATAAATACTTACAGTGTGTTCCACGTATTCTTTTCCTGCCTGAATTACATCCAGGGCCCTCTTCTTTTGTTCCTGATCCAGTAGCAACTTGTAAGCTTTGTCCACAGCTAATGCAAAACATTGAAATTAACTGTTTCTGCAAACACCCTCTGAAAATCTGAACTATACTCAGGCAGTGTAAATGGACTTGTGCTGTCTAAAAGCATTCCCTACTTTGTTAAATTATTTACTTGTTAAACTAATTTTTTAAAGCATTAAACTATTACAATAACTTTGAAAGCCTTGGAAAAAATTTAATACACCCTCAAGGCTAAATATACCAGATCTAGATTAAACTCAGAGATAAAATATTTCCTATTTTTTGTATAGTCAAAGAAAAAAATTATCCTATGCAATAACAGTCTGTTGGCACATAAAAGTTTTAACAAAGTTAAGGTCTACTTCTTTTTTTGCAGTGCTGGAGCTCAAGCCTAGGGCCTCATGCATGGTAGGCAAGCACTCTACCACTGAGCCACATTCCCAACCCCCAAAGTCTACTGCTTAAAAGAGCAACATTCTGCTTAAACAACTGTTTCACTGAAATCCACAGCTTATTCATGACCAGAAAATAAAACTATAACATTGTTTAGAACAAAGAACAAAGAACAGTTAGTTCCTACCATGGAAAATATATTACTCAGAAGCAGGTAAATTTACAAATACCTTCAAAAGCCTTTTGTGCTCTATCAGCATCATCTTGATTTTTGTCAGGATGCACCAATATGGACAACTACAAGAAGAGAAAAGTTAGGTTCATCAATAAGAAAAACATTTACTAACTCTTGGAATGCAATGTAGTCCCTTTACTACCCAAAACTCTAAGATACTATGACAAAAAAAAGGCTTAGCAGGAAGCATTTTTTAAATATTGCCAAATCTCATCAAATGTCTAAAATATTGGTGTTTAACAAAATTAAAAAGTAAATGCACATAGTGGAAAACATTTAGGCAAATCTGAGACCAAATGGAAGCCTAACATGAAGATGCTGTAATAATTTGGGGGAGGAGGGAAATCAAAAAGTACTATTTTGATCCTTATGCTGAGCACTGCAGGGTATAAAGCAGGTCTGAGAATCATTCTTCCTAAAAGGACCTTTTCCTAAAAGAACCCCTAATATAGAAACTGGGATTGCGGCTCAGTGGTAGAGCACTTACCTCGCATGCGTGAGGCACTGAGTTCGATCCTCAGGACCACATAAAAATAAACAAAATAAAGATATTGTGTCTATCTACGACTAAAAAAAAATATTAAAAAAAAAGTACACCTAATATAAAACAGTGGTTCTCAATTCTGGCTACACTGCAAACATCTACATTTTGCTTTTCAAAAATACAGGTATCTACTTCCCACCCTCTGACCTGAATCTCTGGCACATGGACTTTGTAAACCTCTATTACAAAAAGTTTCATATAACAGTAAAGAATTATTGTTAATTTTGTTAGATATGATAAGAAGCTGTGCAAGAGAATGGCCTTTATTTCGGGGAATATGTGCTGAAGTATTTAGGGGTGAAGCATCATGGTTGTCTGCAATTTACAAATGATTCAAAAATGTACAGTTATGAAGTGACTGCTAGATATAGACGGTGGGTATATGAGTATTTGTTGTTCTATTCTTTCTTTTTAAAATATAAAATCTTCAAGCCGGGCGCGGTGGCTCACGCTTGTAATCCCAGCACTTTGGGAGGCTGAGACAGGAGAATCGCGAGTTCAAAGCCAGCCTCAGCAATGGCGAGGCACTAAGCAACTCAGTGAGACCCTGTCTCTACATAAAACACAAAATAGGGCTGGGGATGTGGCTCAGTGGTCCAGCATCCCTGAGTTCAATCTCCAGTACCAAAAAATAAACAAACAAAATTTTCATAATAAGGAAGTTTAAAAAATTAAGAAAACCTCCACAGGTGATTGTTTCAGACATCTGTGAATAAGATACCTGACATAGTATCAGTGACAGACAAAACCCAACTTTTTGAAACAAAGGGAACTGTTAAAGAACAAAAACAAATGGGAAATTAGGCCATTATACAAAAGGAGGGAGGGAATCTAAAACTAAATTAAGCGTTACTAGAGTTATAATCCTGTGGTCTAATTCCAACTTAAATCACTTACTAGCTATGAGACCTTGAGTCACTCATCTAACCTCTGTTTACCTTAGTTTCCTGCTCTAGAAATGGAAGAATAGGGAGGTGAGGAGGGGGCATGGGAATAGAAAAGATGGTGGGATGAGCCGGACATCATTATGCTAGGTACATGTATGATTACACAAATGGTGTGACTCTACTTCATGTACAACCAGAAGTGAAAAACTCTGCTCCATTTGTGTAAAATGAATAGAAAAGCTTTCTGCTGTCATGTATAACTGATTAGAACTAAAAGAGAGAGAGAGAAATGGAATACTAGGTGCCTACATCTAGGTGGGTTATTGTATGAATGAAAGGAGATAATACAAGTAAAGAAATTAGCATACTAATACATACTGACAATAGTTAGCATATAAGAGGACATATTAAACACCAAAACATTCTATGTGCTTTAAGTGTACTATTTCATTTAAATAAGTATTCGTGCATTTTACAAAGCAAGTTACAGGCATAAAGGTTTAAAGAAACTTGCCCAAGTTCACTCATACTGCTTATGGGTGGTACAGTCAAGATTTAAACTGAAGTCTTACAGCTCCATTGCCCACACTCTCATTGTAAGGCCATATAATAATTCAATAAGAACCCTTGATTCTTGAGTTCTTTACTTAACTACATAAAAAGCTGTTTAGACTAAGGACTTGAATGCTTGCTTATTAAATTGGAAGACTGTTAATGCATTATATGAAGAAACAAGATTTTTAAAAAAGGAAAAAAGTCAAATTTAAGTGCAGAGTAGAGCTCAGGAAGAAAAAAAAGCTATAAAGTTATACAATAGGAAATGACTGAGCAGGCAAAGATAAACACCATCTTGGCTTAATAGTAAATCAAAAGATGACAATGAGTCAGCAATATCGAGAAAATTCCCTGAAGAAGCAAGCATAACACTGAATATTAACAAGTGTATCACACAGAAATTAAGCATCACATTTATACTGGTTAGGTACTATTAAAATATGAAGTACATGAAAGAGACAAAGAAGATAGGGAAGGGTACCAAAAGATATGAAATAGAAAGCCCAAATATGGGGAAAAAAAGAAAAAAGAAATTCAGGCACTTGTTTCAGTAATAGTTAATGAATTCAGTTTCAGATAATACTGCAAAAATCTTCTCAAAATGACTAATTTTTAACTTTGAAGTGCCCTTGGTATACAAATTAAAATATGGTTAATATATTTTTTAAAATAAATAAAATAAAATAGGAAATCCTATTTGCAAAGATCACTCAACTCCTAGGTTATTCAGCTGTGAAAACGGAAAGGGTTTTCAAAAAGGTTATTATAAAACCTGTAGCTTGAGTCATTAAACATAAGAATGGCCAAAAATCAGAGGCTGTAGATCTACTTTCCTGGAGAACTTTTAAAGAGCACTTTAAGTCAAGCATAGTGATGTACACCTGTAATTTCAAGCTACATGGGAAGGCTGAGGCAAGAGAATCACAAGTTCAAGGTTAGACTGGGCAACACAGTGAGACCCCATCTCCAGTTATAAGCACTCTCAATGTTAAACCAGGTATTTCTTAGGTATCTATTTAAGTCGGAAGAGATAAAACTGAGGAATAAGGTAGGCACCATGGTACACGCCTGTCATCCCAGCAATTCAGGAGGCTGAGAAAGGAAGATCACCTGAGCCCAGGAGTTCAAGGCCTGCCTGGTAAACACAGGGAGATCCTTGTCTCTTTAAAAAAATTATTGAAGAACAAAATCTTAAAGATAAAAAAGTGTCATGAATCATTTAATGTGTTCTCTTCTAGAAACCAGGGGATTTAGTAAGCATGACTCCATATAAATTCTACTAGTCTATCCTTAAATTAAGGGGCTAGAGAGATTCTCTTTGGATATAAAATTCATTCTATTCATTAAATTATTTAACATCTTTTGTCACTATGAGTTTTTTAAAGAACTGTTATCTAGCCTTAAGTTGGAGGGGAAAAACAAAAGTTTAAGCTTTGGCCCAAAAGTATCTGGTTGAATCATGTGTTCATAGATTTTCAAAAGATTCAAACTCTACTACAGGAAAATAGTATTGTACCTGCCGAAACCTCTTTTTTATTTCTTCATCTGTCACTTCCGGGTCTATCTGAAGAACCTGAAAGAGTCAAAATCAAAACTGTAAAAAGATTAAATAATTTATATTTAAGGGGTAGCCAATAATTATACATAACAGAGCTGGGATATATAGCTCAGTCAGTGATACAGCACTTGCCCAGCATGCACGAGGCCCTGAGTTCCGTCTCCAGCACCACACACACACACACACACACAAAAAGTAAAATTATAATCAGCATTTAGAACAGTACCCATTGTTCTAGAACACTGGCTGGCATACAGTTCTAAAAATTGCTCGAGAAATACAAATGATCGAGTCAATAACAGAATAAAAGCTATATTGATTTAGGGTTCTCAATTAAATAATGCTAACTTTCCATCAGAAAGTAATTTACCTTACACCCAGAGACATATTTTTGTTTTGTTTTGTTTTTTGTGGTGATGGAAATAGACTCTGCATGCAAGGCAAGCATTCAACTCCTGAGCTACCTCCTTAGCCTTAGAGACATGTTTTTATACCATGAGAAAAAGTATTTCTCCTCCATTAGTTAAGTACCACCCACCCCATCTCTCCTTATTCTTTGCAAATGTAAATAAAGCACAGCAACTCAACACAGAAAAAATCAGGCCCTACCTGATTTTCACCTCAGTACAGAAAAGGTCACATAGCCCAGTGACTCTGAACCCTGAGTGAACATCAGAATCACTGTGGAAACCTGTGCGCAAAACCTGGGACCCATTTTAGGAAAGCCTGATTCCAACTCTGTAGAGGTAGGGTAGAGACAAATGGCAGGGACATCTATATTTATTAAGCAACACTGCTTCAAAATAAAAATTTCATCATTCTTCTCTAACCTGGTATATTCTGGTGTTGACATTACCTATCAAGGATTCCGACCCTATCACCACAAATACACTCATTCATTCAAATGTTTATCTTGTAATTTTTTTTTTTTTTTTTTTTTTTTGGTACTGGGGATTGAACCCAGGGGCACTCGACCACTGAGCCACATCCTCAGCCCTATTTTGTGTTTTATGTAGAGACAGGGTCTCACTGAGTTGCTTAGCGCCTCACCATTGCTGAGGCTGGCTTTGAACTCGCGATTCTCCTGTCTCAGCCTCCCAAAGTGCTGGGATTATAGGCTTGTGCCACCGCGCCCAGCTTCTTTTAACTATTATCTGAATATACTCATATGTACAAGAAATGCAAAAATAAGTAAGTAGGGGAAACTTTTTTGGTTTTTTTGTTTTGTTTTTATTTTTGGTTTTGGTAGTACTGGGGATTGAATCCAGGGGCACTCTACCACTGAGGTAAATCCCTAGTCCTTTTTTTCATTTTTGAGACAGAGTCTTCCTTAGTTGCTAAAGCTGTTTCAAACTTGCGATCCTCTTGCCTCAGCCTCCCAAGTTGATGGGGTTATAGGCATGAGCCACTACACCTGGCAGGGGTATATGTTTTTAATTGCTATATTAAGTGCTTTTTCTGGAAGAGACTGATATATAAGTAAATGATTTCACAGTGCAGTCCATGGGTTTCACATAGCATGTTTACTTGATATTTAGGGCCAGAGGATGGTGCTAAAAAGGCAGAGGTTAAAAAGAATTTGTTAGAAATACTGAAGAGCAAGCCAGGTGTAGTGGCGCACGCCTGTAATCCCAGCACTTTGGAAGCTGAGACAGGAGAATCTCGGTGAATTGCTTAGCGCCTCACGGTGAGTTGCTTAGCACCTCGCCCTTGCTAAGGCTGGCTTTGAACTCGCAATTCTCCTGTCTCAGCCTCCCAAAGTGCAGGGATTACACGCATGCGCCACCACACCTGGCCTGAAAATAAGTCTTGAAATAAAAATACAGAACAGAAAAATCAAAACTGAAAAACAGTCTTCTGAGTTTAGTCAAACACTTGCAGGGTATTAGAAATACCTGGCAGCAGCCTCAGCAACGGCAAGGCACTAAGAAACTCGGTGAGACCCTGTCTCTACATAAAACACAAAATAGGGCTGGGGATGTGGCTCGGTGCTCGATTGCCCCTGAGTTCAATCTCCAGTACCAAAAAAAAAGAAAAGAAAATACCTGGCAGCAAGTAATATAAAGATGTATAGCAAGCTTTTAAAATAAACAGTCCACCATCAGCAGTAGTATCTAGTAGGCAATGAAGCAGAATAATCATTGTTGCATTGATAGACTATTTTTTTTCTAGTGCTGGGGATGAAATCCAGAGGCACTCTACCACTGAGCTACACAGCCCTAGCCCTTTCTTATTTTGAGACAGGGTTTTACCAAGTTGCCAAGGCTGACTTCAAACTTGCAATCCTCCTACCTCAACTTCCTGAGTCTCTGGGATTCCAAATGTGCACTACCACACCTGGCTATTAATACACTTTTAAAGGGTGTATCAGAAGCATACCCATTCTCAAATACTAGGCACACAATCAAGGGTAAGGGAGAAGTGAGACCAACCACTTCAAAAACAAAAATTTTCATGACTCAGTGTACCCACTGATATCTTCCCAAGGGAAAAAGAATTGGGAGTCACTCAACAGAAAGAGCAAAGTTATTTAAGATGACAGATAAGGGGAGGTTAACTATACATACAAAAATATTCGAAGAACCATTGGTTCTAGGGAAAAAGCTTATTGAAGCAAACCAAGGACACTAAAAGGTGTCCAAAACAAATGATAAAAAATGGAAATCCGCCCGCCCTCACACAAAGGCCTCTAAAAAATTATAGCTCAGAACAAAATTATGCCAAATGTACTCCATAAATCTTGGTAGGTTCTTTAGAAAAAAAAATATTGTGTATATTTGAGATTTGCAGCATTTCATGGGATACACACAGATAGGAAAATGATTACTATAGTGGGTCATCAGTTAAGAAATATAAAATAGCTATACAGGAGATCTAGGGAACAATTGGGGCCATTTTAGTGTGAACTGTATGGTGGATGATGGCTTTTCTTTTTTTTCAAATGGTACTGGGGATTGAAACCAGAGGTGCTTTATCACTGAGCTATACACTTCCTTAGCCTTTTTAAAGGTTTTTCTGTTTGGTACTGGAGATTGAACTCAGAGGCACTCGACCACTGAGCCATATCCCCAGACCTATTTTGTGTTTTATGTAGAGACAGGATCTTACTGAGTTGCTTAGCACCTCGCCATTGCTGAGGCTGGCTTACAACTCGCAATTCTCCTGTCTCAGCCTCCCAAAGTGCTGGGATTACAGGCTTGTGCCACCACGCCCGGCTAAAGGTTTTATTTTATTTTTTATTTTTTGGTACTGGAGATTGAACTCAGGGGCACTCGACCACTGAGCCACATCCTCAGCCCTCTTTTGTGTTTTACGTAGAGACAGGGTCTCACTGAGTTGCTTAGCGCCTTGCCATTGCTGAGGCTGGCTTTGAACTCACGATTCTCCTATCTCAGCCTCCTGAAGTGCTGGGATTACAGGCTGGCACCACCGTACCCGGCTTGGTTTTATTTTGAGACAGGGTCTCACTAAGTTCTTTAGAGCCTTGCAAAGTTGCTGAGGCTGGCCTCGAACTTGTGATTCTCCTGCTTCAGCCTACCAAGTTGCTAGAATTATACATAAACTGCACCACACACGCCTGATGATATAATTTAATCAATGTTTTCCTTGCATGGTAATAGCATTGTGGTTATATGGGACAGTGTTCTTATTTGATTTTTGGTGTTTTTTTTTAATTGTAGATGAACACAATACCTTCACTTATATTTATTTATTTTTATGTGGCGCTGAGGATTGACCCATTGCCTCACATGCTAGGTGAGCACTTTACCACTGACTGAGCCACAACCCCATCCCAAGTGTTCTTGTTTTGAGATGCATGATAAGGTATTTAGGAATGAAGTGCTATAATGCCTATAGCTTACTTTTACATATGTGGTAAAAAAAATACACACAGACACACCCACACACCCAAAAAAGTTATTTTTCCAAGCTTTATATCTTATATGCACTAATCACTGGCAACAAATATTCACCAATTGCCTTCAAAACTAATCAACTCCCAGTGGCAGGCGTGGTGCGGCATGCCTATAATCCCAGCAGCTCAGGAGGCTAAGACAGGAGGATCGTGAGTTCAAAGCCAGACTCAGCAAGAGCGAGGTGCTAAGCAACTCAATGAGACTATCTCTAAATAAAATACAAAATACAAAATAGGGCTGGGGATGTGGCTCTGTTGTTGAGTGCCCCTGAGTTCAATCTCTAGTACCAAAAAAAAACACTAATCAACTCCCAATGAGCACAGTGGCACATGACTGAAATCCCAGTGACTCAAGAGGCTAAAGCAGGATCACAAGTTTGAGAATAGCCTCGGTAACTTAGTGAAACCCAGTCTCAATAAAAAGGAGCTGAAACTCAGTGAGACCCTGTCTCTACATAAAACACAAAATGGGGCTGGGGATGTGGCTCAGTGGTCGAGTGCCCCTGAGTTCAATCCCTGGTACCAAAAAAAATAAAAAATAAAAAATAAATAAAAAGGAGCTGAGCGCAGTGGCACACGCCTGTAATCCTAGCACTTTGGGGGGCTGATACAGGAGAATTGCAAGTTCAAAGCCAGCCTCACCCAGGCACGGTGGCGCAAGCCTGTAATCCCAGCACTTTGGGAGGCTGAGGCAGGGGAATCGCGAGTTCAAAGCCAACCTCAGCAACGGCGAGGCACTAAGCAACTCAGTGAGACCCTCTCTCTACAAAACACAAAATAGGGCTGGGGATGTGACTCAGTAGTCGAGGGCCCCTGAGTTCAATCTCTAGTACCAAAAAAAAAACAACAACAGCCAGCCTCAGTAAAGGTGAGGCGCTAAGCAACTCAGTGAGACCCTGTCTCTACATAAAACACAAAATAGGGCTGGGGATGTGGCTCAGTGGTCAAGTACCTCTGAGTTCAATCCCTGGTAGTAAAATAAATAAATGAATGAAATAAAATTTCATTCATTCATTCATGAATGAATAAATATAAAAAATGAATGAATGAATGAATATAAAAGGTCTAGGGATGTAGCTCAGGGGTAGAATGCCCCTGAGTTCAATCCTCAGCACCAAAAGAGAAAAAGACACAAAACTAATCCAACCGTCAGTCTTGAAGAGTTGAAGGTTCCACAAGTAGCCATGAAATAGTGAAAATAAATTTGCTACACCTGTCACCCAAACCTCTTTGAAACTAACTTTCTATATTCAATACAAACTTTTGTAGTACCAAAGGCTGCTAGATACAGTAGATAAGATCCAGGAGAAGCCGGGCGCCGTGGCGCACGCCTGTAATCCCAGCACTCAGGGAGGCTGAGACTGGAGAATGGCGAGTTCAAAGCCAGCCTCAGCAACAGCGAGGCCCTAAGCAACTCAGTGAGACCCTGTCTCTACATAAAACACAAAATAGGGCTGGGGATGTGGCTCGGTGGTCAAGTACACCTGAGCTCCATTCCTGGTTCCAAAAAAAAAAAAGATGGAGGAGAAAAGGGACAACTAAAGAGTAATCCTGACAAAAATAAGTCATGCCATGTTGCCAATATGGCTCTAAGAAAATACACAGGTGCTGGGTGCAGAGATGAAACCTATAATCCTAGCTACTTGGGAAACTGAGTCAGGAAAATCAAAAGTTCAAGGTTAGCCTGGGCAACTTACTGAGACCCTGTCTCAAATCAAAATAAATAGGGCTGGGGATGTAATTCAGTGGTAGAGCATTTGCCGAGCATATGTAAGACCCTGGGTTCAATACCCAGCCTTGGGATTTAAAAAAAAAAAGCAAGCACAAAGGTGTATTCAGACTCTAAAAGTTTATCATAACTCCATTGGGCTTCAGGCTTTGGAGATACAGTAATGAGAGAGAGATGTCGTGTGCTGAACCTCAAAGAGCTAATAAATCATCACATCGTGGGGAGAAGACTTAACTGTGGCATTCAGTTAAGTTCCTGAACTCAACTACAGTAATCTCCTTTCAGATCTTCTGTTTGAAACAGGAATATGGTCTTAGTTCACACCTGAACTCCCTGACCTGCTAATAGTGCAAGCTCTAGAGTCTTATAAAATAAACACCTTGACAACTTTGATACTGAATAAAATAAACAGAAAAGGTCTGTGGAGCTAGCTAGTGGATCCTTACAATTTCAAAAGGAACATCAAAGGACAGAATTAAGCAGAGGGCACAGGTACATCTAACCTTAAAGAAGAAAGTGGAGGGAGGGCCCTTAGCTTAAGAATAATGGTAGGGAAAAAAAAAAAAAGAAGAAGAAGGGGGCTGGGGTTATGGCGCAGTAGTAGCGTGCTCACCTAGCATGCGGGAGGCACTGGGTTCGATCCTCAGCACCACATAAAAATAAAAATAAAGATATTCTGTCCACCTACAACTAAAAAAAATAAATATTAAAAAAAAAAAAAAAAAAGAAGAAGAAGAAGAATGGTAGAAGCTGGGCATGATGGCACATGCCTGTAATCCCAGCAACTGGGGAAGCTGAGTCAGAAGGATCATGAGTTCAAAGCCAGCCTTAGCAACTTAGTGATATCCTGTCTCAAAATAAAAAATAAAAAGGGCTAAGGGTGTAGCTCAGAGGTTAAGTGCCCCTGAGTTCAATCCTGGTACCAAACTAAAAATAATAATAGTAGTAATAATAATAATAATAATTGTAGAGCCAGGCACACCTATTATCCCAATGACTGGGGAGGCTAAGGCAAGAGGATCACAAGTTGGAGGCCAGCCTCTACAACTTATCAAGACCCTGTCTCAAAACAAATTTTTTTTTAATTTTTTTTAAATATTCATTTTTTAGTTGTAGGTGGACAGAATATCTTTATTTTATTTTTATGTGGTGCTGAGGATCGAACCCAGTGCCTCATGCATGCTAGGCGAGCACGCTACCACTGCGCCACAACCCCAGCCCTCAAAACAAATTTTTTTTAAGGCTGGGGATGCAGTTAAGTGGCAAAGTGACCCTGGGTTCAATCCCCAGTAATAATAGTAACAACTGTAGAATTCCTAAGAAAGATGCTTACATAATGGCTTACAGAAATGTGCCCAAATAGAGAACTGCAGAAATGGCAAGAAGAAAAGAAAAACACATGAACCATGCTCCTTAGGTCGGGATTCTTGCAATCAAACTCTCGGACTTCCAATCTAACGTTCCCATTTTCTATCTGCTGCTCACTAAGGACTATTGGAGGATGGAAAATTCACAGAAACTTAGCAAGGCCCTAAGCAACTTAGCAAGACCCTGTCTCAAAAATTTAAAAAAGGCCAGGCGCAGTGGTGCATGCCTGTAATCCCAGTAGCTAGGGAGGCTGAGGCAGGACCGAAGAGTTCAAAGCCAGCCTCAGCAATGGCGAGGCACTAAGCAACTCAGTTAGACCCTGTCTCTAAATAAAATGCAGAATAGAACTGGGGATGTGGCTCAGTGGCTAGCACCCCTGGGTTCAATCCCCAGTACTAATTTAAAAAAAAAAGTTTAATTGATAGATGGGAGGACAGCCATTATTGTAGAATCACTGCTTACTAGAAAAACACCAGTCTGCTAACCTTTGTAGAAGGATCTGATTTGTTTAATGTCTCAAGAGTTACTATATTAAAAATCAGAAGTCACAGATTTTATAATGGGCTAGTAATACATAATTCTGAATCAAAAAGTAATTTTATGGCTGGGAGAGGTATAACGCAGTGGTAGAGTGCTTACCTAGCATACACGAGGCCCTCACACTTTCCTGAGGATGCAACTTTAACACATCTTCACATATTCAGACACACTTGCTATGGTCAGAACAAGAGGTATGAGGTAGTGGGTTCCACCTCCAGAATGACATCAACTAGTAGCTCACAGAAACTTTAGCCTTTACACTGGTCTCCAACAATCTGTCACTTTTTTTCAATCAGATCTTCACAGGAAATGCTAAAGACAATTAGCCCTCTGTAGTCACAAGTTCTACATCCACAGATTCAATCAACTATGGATCAGAAACATTCAGAGCGGGGTGCAGTGGCGACAGCCTGTAATCCCACCACTTCAGGAGGCTGAGACAGGAGAATCGCAGTTCAAAGCCAGCCTTAGCAATGGCAAGGAGCTAAGCAACTCAGTGAGACCCTGTCTCTACATAAAACACAAAATAGGGCTGGGGATGTGGCTCAGTGATCAAATGCCCTGAGTTCAACCTCTGGTACCCCAAAAAAAAAGTTCTGAGTCAAAATAATAGAGACCAGAATGGGGGTATAGATTAGTGTAAGCACTCATGCGATATTCACAAGTCCCTGAGCTCAATCCTTAGCAATGCACAATTTAAAAAATAGTTTAAAAGGGTTGGAGATATAGTTCAGTGGTAATGTGCTTATCTAGCATGAAAAACGCCCTAAATTCAATCCCTAGTATAAAACACACACACACAGTAGAATGGTGGTTACAAGGGCCTAGAGTTAGAGAAGGATGCGAGTTAAGTTATTTAATAGGTAGAGTTTCAAATTTACAAATGAAAATAATTACAAAGGTGGATGGTGGTAAAGGTTGCATAACACTATGAAGATATTTAAAACCAATAAACTAGGCTGGGGGTATAGTTCAGTGGTAGAGCACATGCATAGCATGTGTGAGGCTCTGGGTTCAATCTCCAATACCAAAACAACAACAAAAACAAAAAATGAACTATATACTTAAAAATGGTCGAAAGTGTGAATTTTATGTCTTAGTCAAGCATAGTGGCACACACCTATAATCTGGGCTACTCAGGAGGCTTAAGTAGGAGGATCGCAAGTTTGAGGCTAGCCTGGGCAACTTAGACTGTCTCAAAATAAAATTTTAAAAAGGGCTAGGGTTACCAGGAATGGGCACACACCCATAATGCCAGTGGCTCAGGAGGCTGAGGCAAGAGGATTGCAACTTCTAACCTAACCTCAGCAACTCAGTGAGGACCTAAACAACTTAGTGAGGCTCTGTCTCTAAATAAAATATAAAAAAGGGCTGGAGATGTGGCTCAGTGGTTAAATGCCCTGGATTCAATTCCTGGTACCGAAAAAAAAAAGGAGGGGGGACTGGGGGTTGTAGGTCAGTGGTAAAACACTCCTTAATTTAATCCCCAGTACTGGGGGAGGAAAGGGTACTCTTTAAGCTTTTTCATCTCCTGCTTCCTTTCCTGAGCAATGCAGCATCTAAATCCATTAGATGGAGCCAAACAAAGTAGTCATTCACTCTAGGCAGAAGTCATATGGCCCCAGAGCAGAGTATCAGAGCTCACCTGGAACAAAGAAGAGGGTGACAACAGAAGGAATGATGGCTAATCAAGAGTGTTGTACAACCCAATGGGTTGAGATGGTCATCCACATAGAAGGGCAGGCTGATGTAGAGTGCCAAAGTGGGCTGAAGAGGGCATCATCAGAAGCAGACAGCCTGGTATAGAGTCTCAAACCTAAGTAGGATGAAGACATCAACTTGGGAGGATACAGGGTGTCAGAGTTCAAAAGAGATCAGGAAGGCATCCAGTGGAAGTACAGCCCAACACAAGGTGTTTTTATTTGTTTTTGATTTTTGGGTTTTTTTTAGTATCTTTATTATTTTTATGTGGTGCTGAGGATCGAACCCAGTGCCCTACATGTGCAAAGCAAGCGCTCCACCACTGAGCTACAACCCCAGCCCCTGATTTTTTCTTTCTTTTCTTTTTTCTTTCTTTTTTTGGGGGGAGGAGGGGATTGGAGATTAAACCAGAGGGGTACTTTACCACTGAGCTACATCCACAGTCCTTTGGATTTTTTATATTGAAACAGGATTTCACTAAGTTGCTTAGGGCCTCAGTAAATTGCCTAGGCTAGCCTTGTACTTGTGATCCTCCTGCCATGCCTCCTGATTCACTGAGATTACAGGCATGAGCTACCTAAGGAGCTAGCCACAAGGGAAGGTGGCCTGACACAGTATATCAGGCAATTCCCAAGCAAGGAAGTTACCACAAAGAAGCAACCAAGCACAGGTGTGGAAACCTAAACATGATGAGAAGGGTACCCATGGAGGAAGGCATGCAATGTAGGAAGGCAGCCCTAACACAAGGTGTTAGAGCCCCAGCAGGTCAAAGAGCATTTGCATGGAAGAATGGCCTGAAACAGGGAACTGGAACCTGAGCAGAGTGAAGAGGACCTCCATATAAGGTGTGACCTGGAATGTGGAGTCAGAGCCCAAGTAAGTCTGTAGAGAAAGATAACTCAACAGAGGATATCATGGCCACAACAAGGTAGGGAGAGCATCTACCAGTATATAGTATGGGATGCTAGAACCCAGGAGTAATGAGAAAAAAGAGAAAGTGAGAAAAGCCCAAGAGTAAAGGACAGGCACAGGGCACTAGTACAGGTTAAGCAAACAACACACGTGGAGGAGTGGCCTTGCATGAGAGTTTTGAGCTCAGGTGTGTCCAGAAGGGTTTTTACATAACAAGGCAGCCTGGTGTTAGGGTCAGAGTAAATTAAGGGAGAGGAAAATATTCATAGGAGGGAAGGAGTAGGCCACAGGAGCTTAGGTGCATTCAGGGAGATCAATTAAGTATGCATGTGTAATTTTATACACACATATTAAAGCTAGAACCAGAGGGACTGGGATTGCAGCTCAGCGGTAGAGCGCTTGCCTCACATGCGTGAGGCCCTGGGTTCGATCCTCAGCACCACATACAAAAAAATAAAATAAAGACATTATGTCCATCTACAGCTAAAAAAATATTTTAAAAAAATTAAATAAATAAATTAATAAATAAAGATAGAACCAGATCTTTTACTATTAGCCAAGGAAATTATTAACATGGCAAGAAAGCAAACAAAAATAAACCCTGTGGTCTTGTCACCCATCTTGATTTCCATGTACAATTCTACATGAAAAGGAACCAGGATTACTTGGTGAAATAGTTAATACCAGGCTGGGTCAGGAAGAGTAAAAGAGTGCCTAGTATTCACAGAATGACAAAGACATGAAAAAGATATAGGAGCAAGCTTAAAAGGTAACCCACTGGCCACATTTTAATTTTGAGTATTAAAATAAATATCAAATTATAATCCACTGAATAAAATAGGAAACTCTTAAATCCTCAGTGATGAATAAATGAATATACTGAAGTTTTGATTAAGAAAAGGACATTTATGCTATGGATGTAGCTCAGTAGTAAAGCACTTGCCTGGCATGCTTAAGGCCCTGGGTTTGACCCCCAAGAATGGAACATTTACACAGCCTCAAAGTACATTCCCCTTAAGTATTTATTAATTACAAATGGGGTAAAAGTAATTTTATAAAGAAACCTAGAGCCGGACGCGGTGGCTCACGCTTGTAATCCCAGCACTTAGGGAGGCTGAGACAGGAGAATCGCGAGTTTAAAGCCAGCCTCAGCAACAGCAAGGCGCTAAGCAACTCAGTGAGACCCTGTCTCTACATAAAACACAAAATAGGGCTGGGGATGTGGCTCAGTGGTCGAGTGCCCCTGAGTTCAATCTCCAGTACCAAACAAAAAAAAAAAGAAAAAAGAAACCTAGAAGACATTTAAGTGACATTACTAAAGAGGTCAATAAGAAGCATCTACTTCAGAGGTTCCAAAGAGAAGAAAGCAGCATCATAGCCAGGAGTGGTTGTGTGTATACCTTTAATCCCAGCCACTCAAGAAACTAAGGCAGAGCTGGGCACGGTGGCTCAAGCCTGTAATCCCAGCACTTAGGGAGGCTGAGACAGGAGAATCACGAGTTCAAAGCCAGCCTCAGCAACGGTGAGGTGCTAAGCAACTCAGTGAGACCCTGTGTCTACATAAAACACAAAATAGGGCTGGGGATGTGGTTCAGTGGTCAAGTGCCCCAGAGTTCAATCTCCAGTACCAAAAAAAAAAAAAAAGAAGAAGAAGAAGCTGAGGCAGGAGGAGGACAAGTTTAAGGACAGCCCCAGCAAATTAATGAGACCCTGTCTCAAAATTTTAAAAAGGACTGGGGATGTAGCTCTGAGGTCAAGCACTTGCCTAGCATGCACAAGACTCTGGATTCAATCCCTAGTACTATAAAAACAGAAAAGGAAAAGGGAGGGTGGGGGTGGAACTAAAGTGTTTTGTTTGTTTATTTTTTGCACACTGGGTATTTAACCCAAGAGTGCTTTACTATTGAGCTACACCCCCAGCACTATTTTATTTTTATCTGGAGACACAGGGTCCTGCTAAGTTGCCCAGGCTGGCATTAAAATTTGTAATCCTCCTGCCTCAACCTCTCCAGTAGATGGGATCATGGGCGTGTGCCACCACACCCACCCCAAAAGTTTTTTCTAAGTGCTAAATAAGAATTTTTCCACCTAAGATATAACCATATTCATTTCAAAATTATTTATAAATGTGAACAGTTAGAAGCTAGCTTAAGCGTGTCACAATAAAGTAAATGATTAAATATACCAGACTTTATAAAATGTAAAAAAATATTTTCTGTAACAATATAGCATTTAACATAGCATAAAGTTGGGACAAGGGCTATAGGTCAGTGATAAAGTGCATTCTCAAGGACCTGAATTCAATTCTCAGCTCCTCCAGCCCCCTTGGAAAAATATCATGGAGTGTATGATCCTATTTTTAAATAAAACAGTTAAGAAAGAGTGACTAAGCCGGGCGCGGTGGCTCACGCTTGTAATCCCAGCACTTAGGGAGGCTGAGACAGGAGAATCGCGAGTTCAAAGCCAGCCTCAGCAACGGCGAGGCACTAAGCAACTCGGTGAGACCCTGTCTCTACATAAAACACAAAAATAGGGCTGGGGATGTGGCTCAGTGGTCAAGTGCCCCTGAGTTCAATCCCCAGTACCAAAAAAAAAAAAAGAAAGAGTGACTATATCTCTTAGATGGGATTATACATGGTTATTTATTCTTGTTTGCTCTATATTTCTTTCTCTTTATTTCTATTTTTCCCCTATATTTCTCAAGGCTAGCCTCAAACTTGTGAATCTCCTACCTCAGCCTCCCTAGCCGCTGAAATTACAGGCATGTGCCACCACATCTGGCTTTAAGAGTAGTTTAAAATCAAAGATCCTAAATTTTCAGGGATAGCTACCCCTTTACATCTAAAAATATTGTATATTTGCGTTGCTAAAAGATAATGAAAAACACTTCAAAGGGCAAAGACCATCCCATTTTCTTTAACATGCTGCCTCTCCAACTGTGCTCATAGTAAAACTACTCAAGTTCAAAGACAACCTACCTTCTGCATAAAGTTCTTCACTTTACTACAGAATTTATCTCAGTTCCAACCAATACAAATTAGCTGTGTGTTCTGGTATAAGTCTGCCTGCAGATATCAGAGAGACCATAGCAACATCAATCAGCTCACCTCAAATGGGTTCAAGTTGAAATAAGAGGAACCAGGACGGGTCAATCTTTCAATCTGATTTTTGGACGTCAGAACTGAATCTCTCTTCTCTATTTGTTTCACCTAAAATTAAGAGGATTAAAAAATTCATCAGTAAAGCTCAGTAATAAGCTGAAAGTCTATTTTTAACATGTTCAGCAAACAATTATTTGTACATCTATCATGTGCAAGATATTTTACTAAACACTGAGGAATAATTACAACAGCCACTGTTTATTAAATTTCAATAACATAAAAACTTTACATCTATTTATTAATCTAAATAATCCTATTTGGTAGGTACTACTATTATCCCCATTTTGCAGGTAAGAAAATAGAGGCTTAAAGAGGTTAACTTTAAACCTCTTTAATTTTTAACTTTAAACCTGTTCCTAACTTTGTAAACTAAAATTTTTATCCCAGCAGTTTGACTCTAGAACAGGTATCAAACTTTTTTCCCTTTTTCTCAAAAAAAAAAAAAAAAAGATTCAAAGAGTAAGACACTGGGTTCAATCCCCAGCACTGGCCCCCGCAGAAAAGGATTTGAAGATAAATAAGTCACAACTACCACTCTCACAAGTTCCATTCTAATGATGGAAGATGCATTTGTATGTGTTTACACTTAATTTACAACTCTTTAAGAAAAATACAATGCCTATAATGAATCATGGTCTATAAACAGCATTAATAACCACTATGGGGGCTGGGGCTGTAGCTCAGTGGTAGAGCACTTGCCTTGCAAGTGTGAGGCACTGGGTTCGATCCACAGCAACACATAAAAATATATAAATAAAGCTATTGTGTTCATCTACAACTAAAAAAATATATATTAAAAAAAATAAGCTGGGCGCAGTGGCTCAAGCCTGTAATCCCAGCACTTAGGGAAGCTGAGATAGGAGAATCGCGAGTTCAAAGCCAGCCTCAGCAATGGCGAGGCGCTAAGCACCTCAGTGAGACCCTGTGTCTACATAAAACACAAAATAGGTCTGGAGATGTGGCTCAGTGGTTGAGTGCCCCTGAGTTCAATCCCCAGTACCAAAAAATAATAATAATAACCACTATGGGAGGGAGCAAATAATTCCACCCACAGAACTCTAACAGAATTAGAAAATCCCATCTAGAAGACAATGCCAAGGAGAACAAACACTAGGTAGTCCCAGGGAAACATCCTAGGTGCCACTATCAGAGCTGGAATGCTGGCTGGAATAAATCTCTAGTCTGTTTTACACCATCTTTATTACTATGGTCAAAACAAGGTTGGAAAGAATTTCAATAACATAAAAAAGTCATTCCTTCTCAGCATCTTCTTTCCTCACTCTAAAACAGAATGATCACCCCTGTCATACTCCCTCTTTCCCAGACTTATTTTTCTTCATACTACATATATTCATAACACTTATCCCTATTTATACACTACACTGTATATGTCTATGGTCTTTCTATACAGAATGCAAGCTCTATGAAGACAGGATCTTTTCCTGTTATTCACTAGCATATCCCCAGCACCTTAACAGAACAGTAGTGTATTGCATGGCAAGTGCTCACTATATATTGGTTGATGACTGAAGACTTTCCTTAGGTACTTTCTCCCATTCAATTCAAATAAACAAAGGTTGCTACTTTTTAAAATTAAGAGATGATAAGTAAAACAAGTTCCAATATAATTGCTGAGTCATTAGAAGTCAATAAACTTTGGCATTAAGGCATGGACCCTCTCACGTGAAGTATTTCAGAAGGACAAATTAGAAAGGATGTGCTAATTCCTGGTTTTAAATGTAATACTATGAAGAAGATACTATGTAACAGGTACTGTTACAAATACCAGAGTTCGCTGGGGATGCAGCTCAGCGGCGGAGCTCTTGCCTAGCACACAATGCCCTGGAATCCATCCCCAGCACCACAAGCAAATAAAATTTTAAAAAATAATAAAAATAAAATTTACAAATACCAGAAATAAAAGTTAAATGTGTCATGGTGGGTAATTTTAATTAGCTCACAGACATTCCTCACATCTATGCTCACTTAAAGAGGTCCCATCCTTGCCAGGCGCGGTGGCGCAAGCCTGTAATCCCAGCACTTAGGGAGGCTGAGACAGGAGAATCGCGAGTTCAAAGCCAGCCTCAGCAAGGGCGAGGTATGACACTAAGCAACTCCGTGAGACCCTGTCTCTACATAAAAATACAAAATAGGGCTGAGGATGCAGCTCAGTGGTCGAGGGCTCCTGAGTTCAATCTCCAGTACCCAAAAAAAAAAAAAGAGAGGTCCCATCCTCAGCCCTGCTTTAACTCTGGGAAAGATACTTGTGCTTTATATTTTGTGAGACCTTTCCTATACATTAACTCCTTTAATTCTCATGGAAACTCTTGCTTTAATATTAACTTCCTTGTTTTATGTTCATGTAAACTGATGACAATCAAGATTAATGCCCTGAATGAATTCAACCCAATTCAAGTTAACAGCCTTGCAAGACTAAAATCTGAGGGCCTTTGACTCCAAATGGCATGCTTTTCTTTCACATATTCATTCATTTACTCAACAAATACTTAGCAAGCATCTACTACTATACCCTAGGCGCCAGAGACGAAAAAGTAAACGAAGCTGGGATCAAGCATGCTCCCGCCCTGACACCAAGCTGTTACTTGCTATAAGATCGCAAACAAATTACTTCACCTCCCTACACCTCAGGTTTGTTATCTGCAAAATGGGGGAATACAATGCCTACCTGACACGATGCAGTGCCTAGCATTGGTGAATCGCAAAAATAACCACTAATACAACTCACTACAAAGGAGTCACGGGTTCTGTTTAGAATAAGACAGCTAAGTCACCCCCAGTAAGGGCCCAACCTCTGCCAGCCCTAGCTTCCAGGTCTTAGGGCACTGTGCCCGCGCTCAGGCACCTCGCTGGCCGCACTTGTGTTCTCCCTCCACACGTCGGGCACCCACCACTCATTCAATGCAAGGAGATTCCCCCAGCAGCTATGGGTGCCAGAGGCGCGCACACACCCCCAGACCCCCGCTGCCCCAAAAGGCCGGACAGGAGGAGCCGACCAACGGTCCAGGCCTGGAGATCCACTGCCACCGCCCACTGAGAAAGGAGGCCCGAGTGGGGTCTCCGGTGTCCACTACTCCTCATTCTGCGTTCACCTCACTGTAAAAGGTCATAAATGCTTCCTCTGTGCTGCCTCCGCCGGCCGAAGCCCCGCTCTCTCCTGAAGCCGCCATTTCCCCGGCCCAGCCACCACGTGACCCTTCTGCGCAGGCGCTGCTTCACGTGATTCTCATAAGCCCGCCTCCCTGGCCCCACCTGCCCCGCCCAGCCGCGACCCTTAAAGGGATCCTGCCGCTACGTGCGCATTGTTTGAATTGTGGTAAAATACACATGGCATATAATCGGCTATTTTTAAGTATACATGTCAGTGGATTTTAGTATGTTGACAGTGTTGTGGAACTATACCACCTCTGTCTACTTCCAAAATAATCACCTCAAAAGGAGACTTGGGAGCCGGGCGCGGTGGCTCAAGCCTGTAATCCCAGCACTTAGGGAGGCTGAGACAGGAGAATCGCGAGTTCAAAGCCAGCCTCAGCAATGGCGAGGTGCTAAGCAACTCAGTGAGACCCTGCCTCTACATAAAACACAAAATAGGGCTGAGGATGTGGCTCAGTGGTTGAGTGCCCCTGAGTTCAATCCCCAGTAC